>ML310855.1:0-23107 GCA_005239505.1 Nicotiana paniculata
CTTATACCTAAGCTTTTATTAACGATCAACACAATTAACTTCAGCAGCAGCAATAGTATTCAAACTTCTCGTCCAAAAATCAACATAAATTTATAGTAAGTTATGATTTTGTGTATTTTTGTTGATTTTTATTCCTTTACGATGAATTTGATGGTACGAATTAGATTTTCTTTTTTGAATTTCTGGATTGATAAGCTTAAGGACATCGCATCTTGTAATAATTCAAAAAAAAATTGAGGACATAATGTTAAGAATTTGGTGTCCCCGTTTCAAATTAAATTGAAAACGTTAAGGACACAATGTCCTTAGCTTTTTTGCTGTTGTTCTGAATATTACGAAAATACTGTCATAGTTTTGAAAATTGTTTAAAAAAGTTAAGGACACTAGGTCCTGAAGTTTGATTTTGAAGTTGAAAAGTTAAGGACACTAGATCCTGAAGTTTGATTTTCAAGTTGAAAAGTTAAGGACACTAAGTCCTGAACTTTAGGTTCCAACTTCAAAAGTTAAGGACACTTGGTCCTTAACTTTGATTTTGAAGTTGAAAAGTTAAGGACACTAGGTCCTGAAGTTTAATATTGAAATTGAAAACTTAAGGACACTAGGTCCTGAAGTTTGATTTTCAAGTTGAAAANGATGAAATAAAAGTGGGATCAATGTTTAACAAAAAGAAAAGTATAATTAACTGTTTTTTGAATATAGCAATTAAAGGAAATTTTGAATTCAAGGTTGTTAGATCAAGCTCAACAAGATATTCGTTGAAATGCAATAATGATAGGTGTGGGTGGAGTGTGCGTGCTTTCAGAATTAAAGATTCAACATTGTTCAAGATAGTAAAGATCGAGAAAAATCATGACTGCTCAGTTAACACTATGAAAGCTGATCAAAGGCATGCAACTTCAAAGTTGATTAGTGGTTACATTATTGACAATCTTCGAGACCCAAGGTTTGAAGTTACACCAGCTTTTGTCATGGCAGAAATGCAAAAATTGCATGAACTAGACATTGGTTATCACAAGGCGTGGCGTGCTATTCAACATGCTTCTGCTTTAATAAGAGGAACTCCTGAAGAGAATTATGAATTGTTGTCTTCATACTTGTATATGATGAGAAGTAAAAACCCGGGAACATGTACTAACATAAATATAGACGACAACAACAGGTAAACAATCAAAAGAAAGTTTATTAGTCTGTTTTATAAACGTTAGCACATGCTGTCTTTAACCAGTTAAAAAGTCAAGGGCGTGCTGTCCTTAACTTTGACTTTCAAGTTCAGAAGTTAAGGACATGGGGTCCTTAACTTCCACTTGCAGGTTTATAAGTTAAGGACATGCAGTCCTTAACTTCAACGTACATGTTTAAAAGTTAAGGACATGCAATCCTTAACTTTGACTTTCAAGTTTAGAAGTTAAGGACAAGGAGTCCTTAACTTCCACTTATAGGTTTATAAGTTAAGGACGGGCAATCCATAACTTTGACTTACATGTTTAAAAGTTAAGGACATGCAATCCTTAACTTTGACTTTATTACAGGTAAACAATCAAAAAAGAGTTTATTACCTGTCCTTAACTTCTGACCTTGTTAGTCTAACTTCAGGACTACCTGTCCTTAACTTTTGTCCTTAACTTCTGTTAACCTTCTTTTATACTGTATTTTCATGTTTGTTTATATGTTTTATACATATAGATCATCAATAGCTGGTTGGAATCATTGTAGACCAGTGATTGTTATTGATGCAACTTTTTGAAGTCAAAATTTCGTGGTGTTTTAATGATTTCAGTTTCAAAGGATGAAAATAACCAAATTTTCCCACTAGCCTTTGGAATAGCAGAATCTGAAAATAACAATTCCTATGAGTGGTACTTTAGTGAGCTTCGCAATGCAATTGGAAGCCGTGAGAACTTGATTTTTTTATCAGACATACATCAAGCTATTGCATATGCAATTGCAAAGGTATATCCTGAAAGCCACCATGGGATTTGTATCTATCATTTGGAGCAGAACCTAAAGCGAAGGAAAGTGAAAAGTGAGGTCATAAAACTTTTTCAAAGTGCTGCAAGAGTATACATGCGCAAAGAATTTGATCTTTACATATCAGATATAGAAAAAGTAGATAAGAAGACTTATGACTACTTGATGGAAGAGCCACCGGAAAGGTGGGCACGTTCTTGTAGTCCACGACGAAGATATGACATGCTCACAACAAACATAGTTGAGTCAATGAATTCTGTCCTATTAGAAGCAAGGGAGCTGCCTATATTAAGAAGGATGGATTTCATCCAAGTGAAGCTACAACATTGGTTTTATGAAAGAAGAAATCAAGCAGAAGGAACTTTTTATGATGTTTCTTGTTGGGTAGAAGAGGAATTGAAGAAAAAGATAGATTTAGCATTTACTTTGAATGTATGTATTATGTTCTATGTTTAGGTTATTATTTTAATATAATTTAACATAATGTACTAACTTATAAGTTTTCAACATTGAAGGTCTTCCCTATTAATTCATGGCGGTATAGAGTTGAAGAAGAAGGAATTACTTTCTTGGTGGACTTAAACAAAAGAACATGTGATTATTTTCAGTTTCAATTTGATGAATTACCATGCATACATGCAATTGCAGCTATTGAGAAGAGAAACATCAAGAAGTACAACTTTTGCTCGCACCGGTACTTAAAGGAATCTTAGCTGAAAACATATGAAAGACAAATACATCCTATAGGACATACTGATTCTTGGATTGTACCAGAGAGTGTTAAGTCACAAATTATTAAACCTCCAGATTTCAAAGTGCNCTTTTGCTATGAATTTGATTCATTTAGATTATTCTTATTGAGCAGATGTCTGAATTTTCAAAATTTCTTTCTGCTTATGTTCTTTTTTTTTCTTTTTATTTCAAAGTTCAAAAGTTAAGGACAGACAGTCCTTAACTTTGACTTTCAAGTTCAGAAGTTAAGGACATGAAGTCCTTAACTCCCACTTACAAGTTTATAAGTTAAGGACTCCCAGTCCTTAATTTCAACTTACATGTTTAAAAGTTAAGGACAACCAGTCCTTAACTTTGAATTTCAAGTTCAGAAGTTAAGGACAGGGAGTCCTTAACTTCCACTTACAAGTTTATAAGTTAAGGACTCCCAGTACTTAACTTCGACTTACATGTTTAAAAGTTAAGGACAGACAATCCTTTACTTTGACTTTCAAGTTCAGAAGTTAAGGACATAGAGTCCTTAACTTCCATTTACATGTTTATAAGTTAAGGACTCCCAGTCCTTAACTTCGACTTACATGTTTAAAAGTTAAAGACAGACAGTCCTTAACTTTGACCTTCAAGTTCAGAAGTTAAGGACATGATGTCCTTAGCTTCCACTTACAAGTTCAAAAGTTAAGGACATGAAGTCCTTAACTTCGACTAACAGGTTCAAAAGTTAAGGACAAACAGTCCTTAACTTAAACTTTCAAGTTTAAAAGTTAAGGACATGCAATCCTTATCTTCCACCTACAGGTTTAAAAGTTAAGGACAAGAAGTCCTTAACTTCGACTTACAAGTTCAAAAGTTAAGGACACTTGGTCTTTAACTTTGAATTTGAAAATAGACAAATCAATACTTGACAGAAACAAAGAAATTAAAAACATGATGCCTTCATATTACTTCTGAAATTGTAATTTTTCATAGTTGTGACAAAAAATTACGCTATGCAAACAAAAAATATACAAAAAATTTACAAGAAATTTCAGAATTCATATGGATTCTTTACAAGAAATCAACTACAACTAAGTTTCTTTGAAACAAAACTACAGCTCTTTCAGACAGCAAGTTTCATTTTCACTATCATAGTTGTCGCAACATTTTCTGGTGGTGTATCATAACCATAATTTCTTTTCCACTCTCCATGTGCCCAATGATTTGCTGCAAGTTCTTTTCTAAATTCTTTTATGTCTTCAGGTTGGAATTTCTCCACATCCTTTCCCATCATCAACAACTCCACATATTTGATTAGGAATGCACCACAATTAGTCCTGTGAAAAATGTAATATATGGAGTCAATTAAACAATAAATCTAAAGTACATATAAATTATATAACAAATAACAACACGTACGATCCAGTTTGGTGTGGTGATCTTTGCCACTGAATATCAAATTTGTTGAATGCATTTCCAAAAGACTTGTGATTTTTATCAAACTGTGAGAACTTTAGCAAGTTGGGGATCACGCGTGCATACATTTCAATGTGATTCATTCCTGCCTCATATGGCTCACTATATATAGAATCATACACATCAATCTTTTTCTCATTCAAGTCCAATACCCCCTAAAAAAATGTGTCACAACATTATCTTCTTCTGAAGGAAGCCGGCAAGGAAAAACGATTTTGTCAACCTCTGTCCAAGCAATTCCACATCGACGATTGTCACCCCACACATATGGTGTCAGAACCAATTGATTATCACCACACCAAAAGATATCTGTAACATCTTCATTGAATTCCTTATATATCTGTAGCATATAGTTATCAAAAACTATATCTGTAGCTGTGCAACGAAAAGGATGATCGCGAGGGTGGTAACATTCCTTCTTTCTCAAATAATATAGGGCAATGCCAATATGCTTCATAAAAAATCAAAAAATAAAACAAATCCATCAGTCATAAAATAATTAAAAAACAGTAAATTAAGAATAAAGAAAATAAATGCCTTGCGAATTATCAAACCTTATCATCAAGTACAAAGCTACTATGTGAAAGCTCAAGGAAGAACATTTTGCTACTGATTTTTAGCTGATACAATTTGTATGGATTCTTCCTCACACTATTATCATCAACATATATATCAATTTGCCCCCTGAGTTTGAAAATATGAAAATTAGAATTTAGTCCTCATTTCCTAATTAAGAACACTAGGTCTTGAAGTTTGAGTTTCAAGTTGAAAAGTTGAGGACACATGGTCCTGAAGTTTGATTTTCAAGTTGAAAACTTAAGGACACATGGTCCTGAAGTTTGAGTTTCAAGTTGAAAAGTTAAGGACACTTGGTCCTGAACTTTGATTTCCATGTTCAAAAGTTAAGGACACTAGGTCCTGAAGTTTGATTTTCAAGTTCAAAACTTAAGGACACTTGGTCCTGAAGTTTGATTTTCAAGTTGAAAACTTAAGGACACATGGTCCTGAAGTTTGAGTTTCAAGTTGAAAAGTTAAGGACACTTGGTCCTAAACATTGATTTTCATGCTCAAAAGTTAAGGACACTAGGTCCTGAACTTTGATTTTCATGTTCAAAAGTTAAGCACACTAGGTCCTGAAGTTTGATTTTCAAGTTGAAAACTTAAGGACACTTGGTCCTGAAGTTTGATTTTCAAGTTGAAAACTTAAGGACACATGGTCCTGAAGTTTGAGTTTCAAGTTGAAAAGTTAAGGACACTTGGTCCTGAACTTTGATTTCCATGTTCAAAAGTTAAGGACACTAGGTCCTGAAGTTTGATTTTCAAGTTCAAAACTTAAGGAGACTAGGTCCTAAAGTTTAAGTTTCTAGTTCAAAAGTTAAGGACACTTGGTCCTGAAGTTTGAGTTTCTAGTTCAAAAGTTAATGACACTTGGTCCTGAAGTTTGAGTTTCAAGTTGAAAAGTTGAGGACACATGGTCCTGAAGTTTGAATTTCAAGTTTAAAAGTTAAGGACACTTGGTCCTGAACTTTGATTTCCATGTTCAAAAGTTAAGGACACTAGGTCTTGAAGATTGATTTTCAAGTTCAAAACTTAAGGACACTAGGTCCTGAAGTTTTATTTTCAAGTTGAAAACTTAAGGACACATGATCCTGAAGTTTGAGTTTCAAGTTGAAAATTTAAGGAAACTTGGTCCTGAACTTTTATTTCCAAGTTCTAAAGTTAAGGACACTTGGTGCTAAACTTAGACTTACATTCACAGAACTTAAGAACACTTAACTTTAGGAATTCCAAAATCAATACACTTAGTCCTCAATTTAAATTCACAAGTTAAGGACACAAATTTATGCAATTAATAAATAATAAAATGCATTAAGGGACTTACGTTTTTTTGCGACCTTTCCTTTTCTCCTTGCCCAACCACGCAATGAATTTATTCAATAATTTTGTATCATATTTGGCATAATGAAAAATACATGCACGAGTATATTTTGATTTTATCCAGCCTAAATTGTTGGGAGTATTTTCATTCTGTGCCATCGATTTTGCTGTTTTTCTTTCCTGTTCAAAAGGAGATTTCAACTGCCAACTAATCATCTTATTCCTTTTGCCTCGACCAAGCTCTTCTTCAACATTTCCTTCAACCTCCACAGGCAAACCCTCATCAATGTTCATTTGTGTACTTGGAGGAGTAGGAGTAAGAGTAGAAAATTATGGACCATCATAATCAATACTATCACCTCTCTTCCTTTTCCTAGTATATTGGTTAAGAGATTCATCTTTATTTTTCTCTGAGAACAAAACTATATATACACATTGGTTTGCTGCAAGTTGTCAGGAATTTCAATTATGAATATAATATTTAGGATACAATCAATACCTGTCTCGTTCACACTACCTTCTTGTATTTTTTCAACAAACGATTGAGCTGACATATTTGTTGCATTTTCTTTATCTTCCAACTGTACATTTTCTTTATCTTGCAACTGTTCTCCATTGTAACGACCCGACCAGTTGTTTTGAGCTCTAATTCGTTGTTCAACGGTTTGAAGTCGTGAGCAGCTCCGTTTCAGGTATTATGACCCGTGAGCATGGTCGGAATTGAATTCCAGGAAGTTTGGAATTTGATTTGGAAAGGTAATTCCCATTTCAGAAGCTTTAAGTTGGAAAAATCAACTAAGATTGGAATTTTGAGTAAACGATCTGCGAATCAGGATGAAGGTTCCAGCAAGTCCGTATGATGATTTTGGACTTGGGTGTATGTCCAGATCGGGTTTTGGATAACCCGGGAGCATTTCAGTGCATATTGTGGAAGTTAGCATTTTAGAAGGATTTCATGAATTTGGGCTTGAGGTGCATATTAGTGAGTTTGACGTACGTTTGGGATTCCGAGTCTGGAAATAGCTCCGTATGGTGATTCTGGAATTGGGAGCGCGATCGGAAGTGAATTTGGATATCTGTAGGTCATTTTGGAGTCATTTGGCTAAAGATAGAAATTTGAAGGTTTTTAGGAAATCCGACCGGAAGTGGAAGTTTTGATATAGAGGTCGGAATGCGATTCCGGAAGTTGGAGCAGGTCCAAATGTTGAATATGACTTGTGAGCAAAATTTGAGGTCAAACGGGCGTGATTTGATAGGTTTCGACGTCAGATGTAGACGTTTGAAATTCTAAGTTCTTAAAGAATTGGATTTGAGTGCGATTCGTGATTTTGGCGTTATTTGATGTGATTTGAGGGCTCGAGCAAGTCCGTGTTATGTTTTGGGACAGGTTGGTATGATTGGACGGGGTCCCGGGGGCCTCGGGTGGATTTCGGGTGGTTAATGGATCAAGATTTGAAATTTGAAGAAGTTAAGATTTGCTGTCATCTGGTGTAGCCGCACCTGCAATGATTTGGCCGCAGGTGCGGCTAAGGGCACCACAGGTGCGAGATTTTGGGTCTGGAGCTAAGGGACCGCAGGTGCTGGAGTTTGGTCGCACTTGCGGTATCGCAGGTGCAAAGAGGTATCGCAGGAGCGGGATTTTTGCTGGGCTGAGTCAGAGCCGCACCTGAGATGGATTTTCCACAGGCTTGAAGCCACAGGAGCGGCTATTGGACCGCAGGTGCAGAAATGTGCCTGGGCAGAATGTTTTAAAATCGGATTTTAGGCCATTTCTCTATCATTTTTCTTTGGGTTGAGACGATTTTGGAGAGATTTTGAAGGGGGATTTCACCAAGCATCAAGAGGTAAGTTGTTCTACTTGGTCCTAAGGTCAAATACAAGATATTGCATGGATTTTTTAGCTTGAAATTGGTAGGAAAATTAGGAAACTTTGAGTAAACCTAGAATATGGAATACATGAATTTTAGCCACGAATTGAGCATGAATATTTGATTAAATTATAAATTTGAGTTAATAAGGCTATGGGTAGAACGTACCCTCAAGAAATTTCGGATTTCCGGGCACGTGGGCCTGAGGGCATTTTGGTCATTTCACGGAGCAGGGTTGGGAAAGTATATTTTCTGAACTTGTTGTGAGAATTAGGATGACTTTTCATTGATTTGTCATTTATGTGGTAGTTTCGGAGCGTTATGCGTCCGTTGGAGTCATCGGAAGGGCTTGGAGGCCGGTGTCGGAATTTCGGAGCGAAGTAAGTCTCCTTTCTAACTTTGTGAGGGAGAATCGTCCCCCTAGGTGATATAATTCACTACATGCTATTATCTTCTAGCGTTACGTACGTACGAGGTGACCGGATTCCGTGCGTAGCTACTATTATGTCATGCCCGGGTAGCCTAGGACCCACTAGCATGCTTTATGTGTGTACCTGTAACCCTGCCTATATCATTGCACTGTTAATATGACCGAAAATGTAATTAAATGTTTAAAATAAAGCTAGATATCATATTGTTAATCTCCTAAAAAGAGAATTTGTTTCCGCAGTGAATATATGTGTACCTGGACTGGATTGTATCCTGGAGTATCACTACATTTGACAAATGAGTTTCAAAAAAAAAAACAAAGATTTCAAAACCTATATTTCATATTTCTTTTAATAAAGATTTTTCCACATTCCTGAGAAAAACAATTTTCTTGATAAAAATATGAATTTATTGTGTGGATATGTGAAAGGTTGGGTGCCTGAGTCGCTTGAGTGATTCGCGAGCAGGAGGACCCGGTATTTGTGTATGTATTCATATGAGCACCTGCGTCGCATGTATGATTCGCGAGCAGGCTAGCCGTATTATGTTAACCGCGTCGCATGATCGATTTGCGAGCGGCGCTGATAGATGCATCTATGGTTCGAGCCGGGTCGACCCCTCGACAGTGCATATTTTATTATTGTTGGTCCGCGCCGTTCGACCCTCGGCATTGCTTGCGCGTTATATTTGCTGCGTAGTTGCTATGAGATTTATCTGATTATTGGCCTGAAATGTTAAATTTGTCGATTGAAATATCAAAGACTTAAAGTTGCTAAAAAGACTTTTTTTGGAAGAAGTTGTTCCTTCCGTTGATTTATTGTTATCTGATTAAATCACCATGTTGATTAATCCTGAATATGACAAAGAGATGAAATGTTAAATATGAACGAAACTGAAGGATGTTTAAATCCTATTTTTAAACTGCCTATGATAAAAATCATGCTTAGTGTCACTCTCAAATATCTTAAATGGACCTTTAGTAAGTGTCTAAATTGACCTCTCGTCACTACCTCTCTAAGGTTAGGCGGGCGACTAACTGAGTACATGTTATTTTTGTACTCATACTACACTTGCTGTGCCTTTTATTGCATAGGTACTTACATAGCAAATGTGGAGGATTCGGAGACTCAGGCGAGCTGCATCTTCCGGAGGCGATCCGCAGCTGACAGAGTCACCTTCATACTGTATCTACTTCATTTTAAATTTCCTTGTCCAATTGTATTTCGGACATGCTTTGTAATGTTTGTAAAATTCTTAGAAATAACTCATGTACTTGTAACACAGGGTTCTGGGATATGTATTGGGATAATTGTTTAAGTGGAAATCGTAGATCACTGTTTTAAATAACAGAATTTATTTGCTGTCATATTTAATTTACAAAAATTTATTTACTTGATTATGAAATGCAAGAAAAGGTATCGGTTTCGAAAATGTTAAAACATGAATGTATTCAATTAATTTAAGGATTTGTCTTGCCTGACAGTAGTGTCCGGCGCCATCACGACCTACGAATTTTGGATCGTGACAACGTGGTATCAGAGTGCTAGGTTCCCGTAGGTCTCACGAGTCATGAGCAAGTCTAGTAGAGTCTTGCGGATCGATACAGAGACGTCTGTACTTATCTTCGAGAGGCTACAAGGCTGTTAGGAGTACTTCCCTTCTTGATTCTTCATCGTGCGAGTTGATTCCCTTGAGGATTATGCCTATGTTCATTCCTACTCAATCTTACGCGTCACGAAGCGCTTGCTATGGATCAGGAATTTGAGGAATGGGAATGGTGCTATGAATGTAATTAGAGATGCTTCCATGTGTAAATAGTCATGGTTGTTGTTATGGCCCTGTGAAAGGGTAATATGTTGTTTCAGCTCAGTAGTTGTGTTTCTGGGAGCCTTAAGGCTGTACTCAGGTAGTGATGATGTTTGCAATTGATCGTGGCACAGTGTCCTTATGATGATAGAATGTTTGCTCGTATGTTGGGGAAGATTAACGGTTTGAAGGGAGGTCTCCTCAGAGTGTGATTTCGAGATTTCAATGCTATTGTGCCGGCAGAGGAATGGCATTTTGGGTTATGAATGGTCCGGTTAGGATTGATAAAGTAGTACGACTTGGTGTCTTCAAGTGAGATGAAGTATGCACCTGTGACGTGTAGTCGTTGTTATTGATCTAATGGAATGTATCAACTTTTCCGGTGCTATGGTTTCTTCAATTTTGTGGGGTCAAAGTAACGAGAAGAAGTATGGAAGAAAACAGTTGGCAGAGATCGTGAGGTGCGGTGGTTCAGCACCAGATAAGTGTTGATAACGAAGGCAGCTAGAGAAGGATAATCTTCGGAGAGCTGGAAGTCGTGGTGATCTGCTGGTTTGAGAGCTACAAAGAATCATCCTGGAATAAGGCTAGGCGATGGTTCCATTTCTAAGGGGCCAGGTGTAAGAAGCGAAAGTCCAGCAGTCGCAAAGTGGGGGAGCGGCAACACAACTTGGAATTTGAAGATATTTTTCGCGCATTATGGGTGTCCATGAGGAGCGGACGGACTAGTAAGTTGGTAAATGAAGCAGGGCATATGATGGGGTATTGAAGTCGCAGAGACCGTGCATTCAGCATTGTTGGAAGGTGTCCACGAGTGATTACCACATGTGGGTTATCTTCTGGGGATAGGTTAGCAATGGCGGGGTTGGAAGGTTCTGTGAGGGGTCCTAGTGGCTAGTCGGTAGGAGTTAGAATGTGTGAATGATGCTAGAGAATTCGAGTATTTAGGGAGTGCCAGCAAGAGAGTTTGGAAGATTTGGGCGGATTGGCTGAGCAAGATCGTGTTATCAGAGGAGGAAGAATCTCAACAGGGTTTAGATGGTGCAAAGAGTAACTTCGGGATAAGTGGGGGAGTCCCACCATCTGCAGTTGTGTTGTAGGATTGTCTTTGCATGGGGTTGAGGATTGTTGGCGTGTAGGCAAGTTATTTCAGCTAAATGGTATTTGATGAATTTATGCAAAATGGTAATTGTGCGTGGGATTTGATGAATATGTGCAAAAGTTGGCCCTGTCAGATCAGGGTTAGGCTTTGGAAGATTCAGAATTTATGCTTAAGGCATGGGCGAGTTGTAAGGATAGTGACTCAGTCACGTGTTCCATTGAAAAAGGTGTTCCTGTGCTGGGAGAGCCTTGGGGCTTGATTGTATTCGGGGCCAGTCAGAGTGGGTGACTCTCAATAGCGGTCCTAGTGAGTTTAAAAGTTAATAATGCGGCAATTAAAGATTTAAGGCAACAATATAACCGAGAATCGAGCTTTTGTAGAATAATGTCTGAGAAAGAGGAGGATGGTTGGAATGTTCTATGATATGTTTCAGCAGACATGATAATATTGGAGGAGTGAGAGAAATAGACTCCGGATTGAAGAAAAGATTATCAGAGGGTATGAGACGAGTTGCGGGATTTGGGAAGCATAGTCTCGTGAATCAAGGTCACTCGGGATGAGTGAGGGTTGAGCTCGCTATGGGTTGAAGGAAGTTGTTATTGTTCCTGAGGCAATTAATGATGATTAAAAGAAGATAGATGGACTATCCATGGTTGAAATGGCATATTTGCGGCAGTGATTGGTTCCCTTGATGTGATTTAGTTATGCATGTGGTTTATGCCGGTGTGTACGGGGCTTGTCGGCCGTCGTAACAGACTTTATGTGGGAGCACTAGAGTGCTATGACCTGTCAGACATAGGCGGATCCCAGAAGGGTTATGGTGGTATAGACTACCACTTAAGATTTGCATAATTGGGTGATAATGGGAATTCACTCGTGTGTTGATATGGTACTCTTGAATTGAGTTAAGTAAGAAGTTTCTATATGATGAAGTGTTCACCTATTGGTGGTTTGAAAGTTATGATGGAATTCTTATGCTACCTCATGTTGGTATGTTAAGTGCGGGAAACAGTATGTAACTGGAATCGAGATTTAGGTCAGATGTTTATAAGGACGTCATGAGCTCGGAAGAGCAAGACAAGGTGATTTGAAAGTTCAGTGTAAGCTGGTGTTATCTTCAGTGTCACCTGATATTGATACTCGGTGAAAGAGGCTTTGTACCTCGGTTATAGGTTATTGATGTGTTTTGCGGCCTTAGCATGGTCGTGTTATGGATGTGCAGACTGGTTCCCTTGTGTGGGAGGTCGTGGAAGCATGACCGCGAAAAGATTGTATAAGTGTGACGTGTAGTCACTTGATGGAATTCAGATTTGGACTGAGTATAAAGAAGTGCAATATTGCTTAAATGAGAATTTACGCCTGGAGGGCGTTTGGTTCAGTTGATTATGGATTATGGGTTGTTAGCCCGGGTGATGATGGTTGTTCTAGTGTATTATGAAAAAGTGTGGGTTAATGTGGACCCAGGTAAAAGCTAATAGCTAAGTTTGGTGCGAGCAAGGTGGCTCGATGTTTGTGGATGGATTTATATATGATTATGGGCTTCGTGTGAGCCAGGCATGTTCCTTTCAGTATAGCATCTTTTCATGGAAAGATATTAGAACAACGGGTGTTGATAATTTCTTATGTGTTGAGGTCCCGCGTAGCGGGGATGTTATGTGAGCATGATAGCTCTTGAGATCCAGAGTATATGTATATATATCGCACCTCAGTTGTGCTTGAGTTTTGTAGCCTATGGTTTTATCAGTCTCCTCAGGATGGTATTAAGCACTTAGCGTGCTTGTGATCGATATTTAGTAATTTGTAATAGTGAGCAAATCAGCTTCGCATATATATATATATATATATATATATATATATATATATATATATATATATATATATATATATATATATATATATATATATATATATATATATATATATATATATATCTTCTTATGTAAATTTTATGTGTGGATCGGGTGGTATGTCACCACTGGTATGTTATTCGGATCGGGTTACACACCGCAACAGTGTGATGATGAGTAGGGTTAATATGTATTTACTTTCTTGTGATTTATCTCCTATTTTCTGGTAAGAATTCATATTAGTTGTGTGAGCTGAGTCGTTTCTTAATATCATGTTCGAGTTATGGTCTATTGGTGCGATGTGGTATCATGTGAGGCTGTTGGCCATGTTTGGGGTGATTTGTTGTCTGAGCAGTTCATACTGGGTGAGACGAGATTATCGGACCGGGGGTCAGTACGATAAGGTTATGTGAAGTGTATATTAAAGAACAAATACCATCATTCAAGTTCATAAGGAAAGTGACGATTCTAGTCAAGATAAGGTACTCAAGGATTTGTTAACTCTGCAGTTGAGTGTGAATTTCTACGCATTCCCTCCGTTGTGGTTGTATCGCCAACATTATAGCAGGATGTCTGTATAATCTTTATGAGGTGCATCAGGAGCATCAAATTTGTGGACCTTGGCTAATAAGGTTCAAGGAGCGTAGTTGTGGTCAGACGATGAGTTATGCAGTGCATGGTGCCGATTCATCAAGTGTATGCAATTATGATCTGGTATATCATGTGCTAGTTGATGCAGTGCTTATATATATTGAAACTAGGCCTGGCTAGAGAAATTTCAGGTGTTTGAATGAATTCTAAGCTTATTATATGGATAAAGAAGAAATCTCCAGATTTGATCAAGCTATTGTGCTAGAATGGGTTGTGGTAGCACGGGCAGGTGCTCGAGATGTTAAATAGTGATTTCAGGTAACTCCAGAGATGTTCTTAGCACGTTCGAGGACGAAAGCCAGTTTAAGTGGGGGAGAATGTAACGACCTGACCGGTCGTTTTGAGTTCTAATGCGTTGTTCAGCGGTTTGAAGTCGTGAGCAGCTCTGTTTTAGATATTATGACCCGTGATCATGGTCGGAATTGAATTCCAAGAAGTTTGGAATTTGATTTGGAAAGGAAATTCCCATTTCAAAAGCTTTAAGTTGGAAAAATCAACTAAGATTGGAATTTTGAGTAAACGATCTCCGAATCAGGATTTGAAAGTTCCAGCAGGTTCGTATGATGATTTCTTACTTGGATGTATGTCTAGATCGGGTTTTGGATAACCCAGGAGCATTTCAGCGCGTATTGTGGAAATTAGCATTTTAGAAGGATTTCATGAATTTGGGCTTGAAGTGCATATCAGTGAGGTTGATGTCCGTTTGGGATTCCGAGTCTGGGAATAGCTCCGTATGGTGATTCTGGAATTGGGAGCGCGATCGGAAGTGAATTTGGATAACTGTAGGTCATTTTGGAGTCATTTGGCTAAAGATAGAAACTTGAAGGTTTTTAGGAAATCCGACCGGAAGTGGAAGTTTTGATATAGAGGTCAGAATGCGATTCTGGAAGTTGGAGAAGGTCCATAATGTTGAATATGACTTGTGCACAAAATTTGAGGCCAATCAGGCGTGATTTGATAGGTTTCAGCGTCGGATGTAGAAGTTTGAAATTCTAAGTTCTTAAAGAATTGGATTTGAGTGCGATTCGTAATTTCGGTGTTGTTTGATGTGATTTGAGGGCTCGAGCAAGTCTGTTTTATATTTTGGGACATGTTGGTATGATTGGTCGGGGTCCCGGGGGCCTCGGGTGGATTCCGGGTGGTTAACGGATCAAGATTTGAAATTTGAAGAAGTTAAGATTTGCTGTCATCTGGTGTAACCGCACCTGCGAGGATTTGGCCGCATGTGCGAGATTTTGGGTCTGGAGCTGAGGGATCGCAAGTGCGGGAGTTTGGTCGCACCTGCGGTATCACAAGTGCGAAGAGGTATCGCAGGAGCGGGATTTTTTCTGGGCTGAGTCAGAGACGCACCTGCAATTGATTTTCCGCAGGTGCAAAAACGTGCCTGGGCAGAATGTTTTAAAATCGGATTTTGGGCCATTTCTCTATCATTTTTCTTTGGGGTGAGACGATTTTGGAGAGCTTTTCAAGAGGGATTTCAGCAAGCATCAAGAGGTAAGTTGTACCTAGAATATGGAAATTGTGGATTTTAGCCACAAATTGAGCATGAATATTTGATTAAATTATATATTTGAATTAGTAAGGCTATGGGTAGAACGTACCTTCGAGAAATTTCGGATTTTCGGGCACGTGGGCCCGAGGGTATTTTGGTCATTTCACTGAGCGGGGTTGGGAAAGTATATTTTCTGAACTTGTTGTGAGAATTAGGATGAATTTTCATTGCTTTGTTGTTTATGTGGTAGTTTTGGAGCGTTATGCGTCCGTTGGAGTCATCGGAAGGGCTTGGAGGCCGGTGTCAGAATTTTGGAGCGAAGTAAGTCTCCTTTCTAACTTTGTGAGGGGGAATCGTCCCCCTAGGTGAAATAATTCACTACATGCTCTTATCTTCAGGGTCTACGTACGTACGAGGTGACGGGAATCCGTGCGTAGCTACTATTATGCCATGTCCGGGTAGCCTAGGACCCACTAGCATGCTTTATGTCTGCACCTGTAACCCTGCCTGTATCATTGCACTGTTAATATGACCGAAAACGTAATTAAATGTTTAAAATAAAGCTAATTGTTTATCTCCTAAAAAGAGAATTTGTTTTCATTGTGAATATATATGTACCTGGACTGTATTGTATCCTGGAGTATCACTACATTTGACAAATGAGTTTCAAAAAAAAAAAAACAAAGATTTCAAAACCTATATTTCATATTTCTTTTAATAAATATTTTTCCACATTCCTGAGAAAAATAATTTTATTGATAAAAATATGAATTTATTCTGTGGATATGTGAAAGGTTGGGTGCCTGAGTCGCTTGAGTGATTCGCGAGCAGGAGGACCCGGTATTTGTGTATGTATTCATATGAGCACCTGAGTTGCATGTATGATTCGCGAGCAGGCTAGCCGTATTATGTTAACCGCATCGCATGATCGATTCACGAGCGGGGCAGATAGATGCATCTATGGTTCGAGCCGGTCGACCCCTCGGCAGTGCACAATTTATTATTATTGGTCCGCGCCGTTCGACCCTCGGCATTGCTTGCGCATGATATTTGCTGCGTAGTTGCTATGAGATTTGCCTGATTATTGGCCTGAAATGTTAAATGTGTCGATTGAAATATCAAAGACTTAAAGTTGCTAAAAAGACTTTTTTGGAAGAAGTTGTTCCTTCCGTTGATTTATTGTTATCTGATTAAATCACCATGTTGATTAATTGTGAATATGACGAAGAGATGAAGTGTTAAATATGAACGAAACTGAAGGATGTTTAAATCCTGTTTTTTAAACTGCCTATGATAAAAACCATGCTTAGTGTCACTCTCAAATATCTTAAATGGACCTTTAGTAAGTGTTTAAATTGACCTCTCATCACTACCTCTCTGAGGTTAGGCGGGCGACTTACTGAGTACACGTTGTTTTTGTACTCATACTACAACTGCTGTGCATTTTATTGCACAGGTACTTACATAGAAAATGTGGAGGATTCGGATACTCAAGCGAGCTGCATCTTCCGTAGGCGATCCGCAGCTGACATAGTCACCTTCATACTGTATCTACTTCATTTTAAATTTCCTTGTCCAGTTGTATTTCGGACAGGCTTTGTAATATTTGTAAAATTCTTAGAAATAGCTCAAGTACTTGTGACACCGGGTTCTGGGATATGTATTGGGATAATTTTTTAAGTGAAAATCTTAGATCACTGTTTTTAAATAACAAAATTTATTTGCTGTCATATTTAATTTACGAAAATTTATTTACTTGATTATGAAATGCAAGAAAAGGTATCGGTTTCGAAAATGTTAAAACATGAATGTATTCAATTAATTTAAGGATTTGGCTTGCCTGACAGTGGTGTCCGACGCCATCACGACCTACAGATTTTGGGTCGTGACATCCATGTTCTTCAATTGCAAGCTTACAAGATTCTACAAAATATTTAAAAGAGCTAACACAATTAGTACTCGTTATGTATAAAATTAAAAAAAACCAATGTCTAACATTTTTCAACTGTCAAGATGATCCCAGTTAAATCATTATATTTAGTAGCATTTTCTTCGCTTCCAATTGTCGGGAAGAGAGCGAGATGTAGAGAGATCACATGTTCCATCTATGCATTTGGAAACAGTCTCACTTATGCTTGTTCCTTTGGTATTTTCGAAATCTTGAGATTGTACTCCAGTTCTCTCTTGATACTCCACTCCATCTTCTTCCCTTGCAGCTTCAAAAGATTCTGTAACATTTACAATTAATACCCATTCTAATAATTTACTAAAACTAACATTCAACAAAACATGAAAATTCCATCTAACCTTGATTGGCAGAATTTTGAAATCCAAACTTCTCTTTATATGTGAGAGGTGTAGACATATCATATGTTCCTTCAAAACATTTGCATACAATCTCACTTACACTTGTTCCCAATGTAATTTCTAAATCCTTAGATTGCACTACACGTTTACAGATTTTCTCTGTTACTCCCGTCTCTTTTGGATTTTCCTTCTCTTGAAATTCTACAACATATTGAACTTCCACCCCATAAATAGATTCTACATATATTTGTAACACAAAATTTTTTATATGTATTACGCTATTTAATATAACTTTCAATGACAAAAAATTCATAATCTATATCTAACCTTTCCCCAATTTGAGTGCCAATTACAATTTCATCATCTAGATGTGCATCTCTATAATCGCTTTCATACTGAACTTCTGCATGCACATCCGTATCATTACGTTCACCACCACATGCATCTTTGTTAATTATCACAGTAGGTTCTGTACCATCACCATGATCATCTACTCCATCTTTACTAACTGGAACACTAGACCTTTCCTTACCTTAGCTGAGCCTTATGTCCCTTCAACATTCCTATTCATCTTGCCCCTCTAATCGACCTGGACACATAAATAATTCTCGGCGTCGAGAGAGATGTGAGATTCCGTAAGTAACTTAGTGAGTGCTTTCTAAGAAGGGCTTGGAAGAAGAAAATGAAATAGGAACAACCGCACTGGTCGTAATAGCTGCTTTGACATATCGGGTGCAGGATGTGCTTCTATCCCCTTACCGAATTCTCTGTCATTTTCTGTAATATTTAGTGTTGTAAGAGTGAGCTATCCTGTCATCCACCGCCCCAACTGTGATGGTCCCCTTCGGCTAGTTCTTTCACAAGGCGTAGTTTATCCTTAAGAGCAGGAGGTTCCTTGTGTGAAACTTAGATGTTGAAGCACTCACCCTTTCTTTATCTTATGCTATGGGTAAGGAATCAAAGGCAAGGAGCCAACCCCAGTTCTTTTTAGGAAGCAACCTCTCCCCTTCCCTGTGGGTTCACCCCTGAGCCGTCTACCTTCTCTCCCAAGCCTGATGAATGGCAAATGGCGCTAGATCTACCGGATAATCAAGATGTACCGGAATGTCTACGCTCCCATATTAAAGAAGAGTTAAGATACCTCTTTAATATCGGGCAAAAGACGACCCTTTCTGACTAGGGAACTCCTTTAGCTCAATAATGAAAGTTAGGGTCGATCGGAGTAGGCCTTACCTCTTAGATGACCCCATGGGAACGAATCTACAGGGCTATCACCTTCTTTGGCCAGATCTTCCAATCTTTTCACAATTACAGTTCACTGCGTGCAGTTGGCGTCCATCGACCCGTTTACCCTCCCATCCTTGTGTTGGCTTCGATTCCAGTGATCAAGCGAGTGGGAATTGGCCCAAAAATTGGATGGGGGTCAAGACGCTATCGGGTGCCGGCGGCTGACTCAAGTGCCCCCTGAACCGTACGAAATGGTCACCTATTACACGGCTCACTAAATCTGCCTGGGGTGTGGGTACCTATTATTCGTCGGGTTCAAAGTTTATGTTTTTATGTGATCGCAGCATCAAAAAGAAAGTCTGAATTTTCTACAGAAGTCGGCTCGAAATATTTGGCCCATACAGCCAGCGGGGAGGATGGCACTACTAGCAAAGACCGTCTGGCAAAAACGCCGCAGGTGAGTTACTTAAGGTCGAGTAGTAGACGGGTGAGGCCCACAGTTCTAATAGGTATTCACTTGAGCTTTTCGCAGCAAAGCAAGTCTACAAGCCACTGCAGTGAGCCTACGATCTCACCCTAGGAGAGTGCAAATGGCAAGTTGAATGGTCTGGTTCCACTTAGTATCCCAAATCCGCTAGTAATAGTAGGGGCTCCAGTAGCGAATGAAATGAATAACTTCAATTCGTCAAGGATCTTACCCCCTCCTACTTCGGAATGATTCAAAGAGATGAGTCCAGCTCATAGTGACCCTAAGACTGTGTTATGGCGAACTGGGGGTCTAGGGTGGCCTCATTTCGCCTTACCAACCCCAGAGGCGGCCAGAAGCGACGAGCAGTCGCGGTCGAAGCTTGGATCTAGCCGATAGGCTAGCAGTAAGCTTGAATAAGGATCCTACAACGATAAATAGAATCCCCATAAAAATACCACTAGATCGAGCACCAGTGATTTCGTATCCGGTCAAAATCTTGGCCGAACCATTCCCTAGGCGAATAGTGCCCTAGGGGCCGACCCGACACCGACCGGCTAAGACTCCCGCGCAGTAGGAGTGGACTGAGTCGGTAGACCCTAGATTTATTGCGAGCCAAAAACCCAATTTATACACCCCCTTCCTTTATTTAAGGAGATTCTATCCAATTATCAGCCCCGATACGGAAAGGAGCTAGTGAGGTCCCTAGTCCAAAAGTTTCATAGCATAGGAAAATTCACTTGGGCTGGGGGGAAAGAAGAGCGGGTATGTGGCTTTCTATTTTGAGACGACCACAAGTTCCACCAATCCTGCTCTATCCAGTTTAGGAATAAAGGCTACTAAGAGCGGAACTCACGACCTAAGTACTAAGTAACCTTAGAATGGGGATGCTTCCTTACACTAAGACCACTATCAGTCTTAGAGCCAAGGGCCACTGCTTGCACGGACATAGGGCTTTTTTTCTCCTTTGATAGAGTTGGATTGGAAGAGTCAGCCTGCGGGGTAAGCCTTTTCACGTGTGTGCATTATTGTTGATTTCTCTCTTTTCTGGAGTAAGAAATCCAATAGGGTCTTTGGCCGGCCGGCTTGTTGCAACCTTCGCATTTCCTGCTGAGATCCCAAGTCTCCAAGTGGGCCCTCTTGAAGCAACCAATAGCCTTTTTACCTACTATGCCTTTCACCAGGTGAGCATCATTTTTTCCATTGCTATTTGATATATTTCGGTCATTCACATTAGTGAATTAGGTGAAAGTGCGGAAAGAGAGGTATTCGAACCCTCGGTAAACAAAAGCCTACATAGAAATTCCAATGCTACGCCTTAAACCACTCGGCCATCTCTCCTACATAATGATTATGACCCAAAAACCGAGTGAATAGCGAGTCAGTCATAAACAATTATTGATTGGATNTCCGGGTTTAGATCAAAATTACATCCCCCAAAACCTATACTAATTCGTGTTTCACTTGTACGTTTACAACATCCATTGCCTTTTAGCATTCAGAATGCTCTTATGTGTAGGATTAAATTCCAGTATAAAGAGCTTCTTCAATAATTCCAATTCCTGGAAAGCCTAGAAGTACTCTTCCTCTAGTGGACCCAGACTCTCCCTTATTAGCTTTTCGGGCGGCTGTAGGACGGCCGCCTATAGGTGGTAGGGTAGGGTGAGTGGTACCGCTTATATTGTGGCCAATCTTCCTAACCGCGCGCGGGCCGGGCTTAGAGCGTGTGAAACTCAGCACTACCTCGTAAGGGCCTGAACCGGGTACTTGAAATGCTAAAGGTAAACCTCGAACAAAAAATCGATCTCGCCATCATCTCGACTAAGAGTTCCGAATCCAAAAAGTAAACTGAACTTGACTTAAGACGAAGGAAGCGCGTGCCGAAAAAAAATCGCTTTCTTAAGGCTTCAAACTACTAGTCATTAAGACAAAGTGTTTGGACTTTCCTTCTCCACGCCCGCTCAGGCTTCGCTGACCTATCGCGTGGTAAAAATAAGAAAGTACGAAAGAATAGTAAACGGAGCACACCGCAGAAAGATTGTGAACAATTCGGTAAAAACCCCTAGTGAAAACTATGTATGTATAGTATAACCGCCACTTCAAATCAATTGAATCAATGCAAACAATGATGTTCAAGGATCGAGTGACCCAACTTGATGGCAAGGTCGACCATTTGGACGGACAAGTGTAGACTATGGAAGAAAGGCAGGGGAATCCAGAATCGTTGGTCACCAGACACTCGCTAATGAGTACCGCGTCTTCTCAGTGAAGTAGAGCCGTCTTCATGGGGCCTCACATCACTCACTAAGGCTAGCGAAAAGTGATTGAATAAAGCATTTGTTCGTACAACTCTCGAACCTCAAGCTCTATCACACACGGAAAAGAAGCTTTTCAGTCGAATTTTAGTTTCAGAGATCACTTTTCTCAGGCCGAGACCGCAGGAATCAAAAAAACTATTTCTCATTCAGGAGTGGGAAAGGAAAGATGAATTAAGCGGTCATCGAGATCTTTACATAAAAAATATAAGCATTACAATAAATTCAAAGCTAGCTTACTAAGGTAGTTTACTTTTTCATTTTGAAAAAAAAAAGGCGAAGGCATTTTTCCTTGATTGCACGAGCTAGCCAGCAAGCCAGCAAATCCCCCTTACTCACCTCAACATCTATAAAAAGAGCTCTTTCCCCGATAAAGCTACTAGTACCAGGTGAACTCATATTGGCCAAAGTGGAAGATAAGTGCAACTAAATCAGCTTCTATATCTTACTCTTATCTTAGGGAAACCACTCTTTCAAAGGTGGGATCAATACAAACCTATTCTTCTTAGCCTAACAATCTATTCGTGGAAGTAAATTATCCAAAAAGTCTCCTTACTAGACCTAACATCCTGTCATCGCTTTCTGGAGTTTTTCCATTGTAAATTCGTACGGAGCAATCAACGAATTCCGGCGTAGTCTTTGATCGATCATTCTCTGGTTCATAGAGGAGGGGGTTCCCAGCTAACAAGGAAGCGAGATTCAAAATAGAGCTAAATTCTAAATAGAGCTTCCTACGATTGCACCCTAGGTAAGGTACCCCGCTCATTAGTCACTTCCCCTGCATGGTCAACTCTTGCCGGGTTAATGTATTTGAATCAATCATATATTCATTCTTACACGTAGAGATACCTATTTATAGAGGTTTTACTTGACTAAGCCCGTGCTCCTCCAAGTCTTTGAGTGACCTTCATGACGGGTGTTCCGGTGTTAACGAGTTCGGAAAGAAGGTCAAGGATGAACAGTAGACAAGGACAAAGGCAAGCCATAAAAGAAAAGGGAAAATTAGTAAAGGTGCCTTGCGCGAAACTAACTCTTCTAAAACCTGAAATGGGGAAGGAGAAAGATATGAATGACTAGCTATTCGATTGATTTACTTTTTATTACCCCGTCTGCTCGGATGGAGGTTGAGGGTAGAACATGTTTGGTGCCTCGACGTTGTCTCCTCCCAAAGAAGATATTGCTATTAGTCCCAGCTAACTGATAAAGTTCTTCAAATCCCTTGCTCCAGGTTTTGACTGGTTCGAAAGGACCAGGAAGCAGATGTCTATTCAATAGAAGATAGTAGCAATCGGCGACCTTTTCTTCTTTTACTTCACATATCTTTTCGTCTCCTTGATAGCTGTCCCTCCTTTCTCTCGCAATCACAATAGCCGTACATTCGAACAGTTGAGTTAGACGGGGGATAACGGTCGAACTATCAAAGAGGTCCGCTACCAAAGAAATGGAGCAGGGTATCAGGTTTAGACGACCTCAAACTGGATAGAGCAGGATTGGTGGAACCTGTGGTCGTCTCAAAATAGAAAGAGGTGCAGACGTCCCAACATGAGGTGTTCCAAAAGGAACTTAAGAG
>ML310856.1:0-52260 GCA_005239505.1 Nicotiana paniculata
CGATTTAACATTATATTACTTGCTACGACCACGTATACTTGCGTGTGCGATTTGGACCTACAAGGATGAACTTTCTTCTTCGGGTTACTCGCATCCATCAGTGAGTACCAAGTAAAAGTGTTCTTCGGCACCTTTGTGTCAAAGTCCCTCGGATCTACCTTTGTATTGGTGAGATATTCTGTAATAGTGTTGGGGTACGTGTAGGACGATTCATCTTGCCATGCAATCAATTAGATGTTGGCCCACATCACAACACTTACATTTATTGGGTACCCGGCCATGATAGATGCCACAAGAACTACCGAGAATAGGAAGGTGAGTTTCGTTCTGGCATGAATCCAACCTGCTGCACACAAATGTCTGCCACCCCTTCACCTCAAAACTCAGAGTGTTTTGGTGGATAGGAAACCCGGAGTCAATCTATGGTGGTGGTGGCCCTGGTGGTGCTAGAATCTCAGCTAACAGAGGTCGGACTTCGTCTCCCAATGCGCACTTCTCCAAATACTCCTTCGGCTCAACATCCTCGAAGCCCAAGTATGTGTTGAGTGTATGTTGATCAAACCTCACCTTGAGGTTATGCACTTTGATCACCTTCGTCTCCTTTTTTATATGGGCCACATTAGCATAGAAGTCACGGAAAAGGTATTCTTTGTAATCCACTACACTCTAAGTGAACCACATTCACCCCTTGCCCGCCCTAAACTGTCTCAAAATGGCTGGATTGTACCTTTCCAAATCCTTCTACAAAAATTATCGCTCAAGAGTTAGCGACCTCACTGGCCAGCACATAGGGAAGTTGATGAAGGCGTCCAGGATGACAAAGCAGTCCTCCCAAACCTCTTCCTTCTTTGATCTTTCAAGGTCGACAGCTATAACATCTCCTCCTCGATGATCATCAGGGATATCATGAACTGGTGTATCATGTGCCTCAGGGACTGGAATAGCCGATGGCTCAGAAGCCTGACTAGTACTCTCTGATCCCTCGGAAGTGCTATGAGATGAGGATTGCTCGTCCCTGAGCTGGTATCTCCCCTGCCTCCTTGACTGTATGGCCGACTGCTCTTGAATAGAGGCTGAGTTGCCCTTTGATACTTCCCTGTACGCGGCATATGATCTAGTCTCGGAGAGGTCTGCAAATTTCCCTCTCTCGGTTGTTGCTTTCTTTGTTATTGTCTTTGGTTGTCCAAGGTTTAAGGCACTCTTGCCTGGACCACAAGAAAATTCACATCCCTTTTGAAGTGCCACCTCGTCCTCTGGATCGAACCAGTGTCTGTATCAAGCAAAGGCAATTGTTAGTTGCAAGTCGATGTTCAAACACATATAGGAGACATGTGAGTAAAGGAGAAACTACAAAACACAGTGGGAGATAAAATTGAATCATATTTGCAAGGTAAAGTGACCTGCAGTCCGCATAATTTTTCTTGCGGCCGCAGACGAGGACTTGCGGACCGCACATTTTTGTTGTGCGACCGCAAAAGTGAAGTGCGGTCCGCACAATTTCACTTACGGTTGCACCTCTGAAGCCAAAAAATGCTAACTCTATAATTAAAAAGAATTGGTCAATGTGTGGTCGCGATGGGAGTTCTGCGGTCCGCACATTTTAACTTGTGTCCACAGATCCTTTCTTCATCAAGTTGCCCTAAATTCAACATTTGTGGACCGCATAAATTCAAGTGCGATCGCAGATTTCAAAATTTACGTACAAATCAAACTCTTCTATCTAGGTTTTTCAATTTCGTGTACAATTAGACATGAAAACCTCGTAAAAATAGTGAATTATACTAACCAAATCCCCACAGAGCATGTATCAAGTTAACCCAGTTCAGGTTTACCCCACGTGGACACATCATTGAACCCTGATGACAAATGGCCTAATAAGAACTAAACATCTACAATTTAAACTAAAACAAAAAGTAACGTGTAATTGAAGCATACCAGATTAAGTGAGTGTAATGAGTAAACGATCAAAGTAGCTATGTGTGTCGACAGATAAATTTCCAAGAAAATTCAACAGAGCACAATTTTTTTTGTTCGGGGAGTGAAAAGTGTAAAAATGGCCTTGTTCCTCTATTTGCACTAATTGTTTTCTAAGGGGAATAAGGACGAGTGAGACCGCACATGAAACTTTGTTACCTGGGGACCTCAACTCATCTTTCCATCTGCGATCCACACATTTCATGTACAGCCACAAATTTCATGTGCGGTCGCAGAACAACCTCCGCATTGAGAGGCTAAAACTTCAGAGAGTTGGTATTTTCATCATCTCGATTGTGCAGTCAGCACAAATAAACGTGTAGTCCGCACAATTTTTGAATACTTAGCCATATTTTGTCCACAATTCCTGTAAGTCACACTCACCCCTGTATCACACTTCAAATCAATTAGAAAAAAAATAACACGTAACTACAAAAGAAAAATGAAAAGAAACATGGGTTGCCTCCCAATAAGCGCCTAATATAACATCGCGGCACGACGCAGAATAACCTCAAGTGAAATGAATGACTGCCACGACGTGGCTATCTCCAACTTTACCCAAGTAGTGCCTCACCTGGTGACCGTTGACTCGGAATACTTCATTTTGTTTGTTCTTCAATCCTAATGCACCAAAGGTATCACACCCACAATTTAAAAAGGGCCACTCTATTTAGATTTTAGCTTCCCGGGAAACATCTTCAACCTTGAATTGAAAAATAATACAACATCACCCACCTTGAACTCTTTATTCCAAATATATTTTTCATGAATATATTTCATCTTTTCTTTGTAAAAGGACGAACTTGCATAAGAATGGTATTGTAACTCATCCAATTCATTCAAATGTGCAACCCTCAAGTTAGAGGCTACATTCCTATCAAGATCCAACTTTTTTAGAGCCCACGTGAATTTGTGCTCTAGTTCCACAGGAATATGACAAGCCTTCCCAAACACCAAGTGGTATGGCGACATTCCGATAGGTATTTTTTAAGCCATCTGATAAGCCCATAATGCATCATCAAGCTTTTTGGACCAATCCGTCCGATAAGCATTCACCGTTTTGGACAAGATACTCGGTATATCCTGGTTAGAGACTTCCACTTGCCTACTAGCTTGTGGGTGATAAGGAGTCGTGACTTTGTGAGTAACACCATACTTTCTAAGTAAAGTGTCAAAATCCTTTTTGCAAAAATGTGAACCCCCACAATCGCTTATAATTGCACGTGGAGTACTAAACCTTGTGAAAATATCCTTCTTCAAGAAATCCACCACACTTCTTGCCTCATTATTGGGTAAAGCAATGACCTCCACCCATTTGGACACATAATCAACTGCGACAAAGATGTAGGTGTTTCCACAAGAGCTCACAAAAGGGCCCATGCAGTAAATACCCCACACATAGAAAATATCAATCTCCAAAATGGTTGTGAGAGGCATTTCATTCTATTGAGATCCCACTGGCCCATTGGCATTCAGCACATATTTTCACTAACTCACTTGCATCCTTGTAAAGAGTAGGCCAATAGAAACAAGAACTAAGCACTCTGGCCGTCGTTCTTGCTCCACCATGATGACCACCATATGGAGAAAAATGACAAGCCCCAAGAATTTCACCTTGCTCTTCTTCCGGTACACATCTTCTAAGCACCTTATCCGTACAAATTCAAAAAAGTATGGTTCATCCCAATAATAATCTTAACAATCTCGTTTGAGCTTCTTCCTTTGGCTTGAAAAGAAATCATCCGGAATGATTCCACACACAAGAAATTTGCTAGATCCGCGAATCATGGAACCTCCTTCATTGAAATTTCCAAGAGTTTCTCATAAGGGAAGGAGTCATTTATTTCAAAGCCATCATGCGACCTCCCCTCCTCCTCCAAATGAGACAAGTAGTTCGCCACTTGGTTTCACTACCTATTCTATCTTGGATGTCAATATCAATATCTTGCACCAAGATCACCCATCTCATCAACCGAGCTTTGGAGTCCTTTTTTCTCATAAGATAACGAAGCACTGCATGATCTGTATGGACAATGACTTTTGCACCTATCAAGTACGGGCGAAAATTCTCAATTGCAAACACAATGGCAAGGAGATCTTTCTCCGTAACGGTATAGTTAACTTGGGAACTATTCATGGTCTTACTAGCATAGTAGATCGGATGAAAAATCTTGTTGATGCGTTGCCCCAAAACAGCCCCGACCTCTACGTCACTTGTATCACACATGAGTTCAAAAGGCACCCTCCAATTTGGAGCGGTGATGATGGGAGTAGTTATCAACATGAACTTTAACAATTGAAGACCTCTCATGTAATCATCATTGAAGTTAAACTTAGCATCCTTCTCAAGAATCATGCACAATGGGTTCACCACCTTAGAGAAATCTTTGATGAAGCGCCGTTAAAACCCGCGTGGCCTAAGAAAATCTGCACACCCTTCACCGAAGTCACAGGTGGAAGTTTAGAAATCACCCCAATCTTTGCTTTGTCAAATTCAATTCTGTTCTTTGAGATTTTATGGCCAAGGACGATGCCTTACTCGATCAAATGGAATTTCTCCCAATTAAGTACCAAATTTACTTCTCCATATCTAGCCAACACTTTATCCAAATTTTCAAGACAATCATCAAAAGAATCTCCAACCACCGAGAAGTCATCCATGATAAATTCAAGGTAATCCTCCACCATTTCCGTGAAGATAGCCATCATACACCTTTGAAAAGTCGTCGGTGCATTGCACAAACCAAATGGCATCAGCTTGAATGCGAAAGTACCATAGGGACATGTAAAGGATGTTTTCTCTTGATCTTCCAAAGAAATAAGAATTTGGTTGTAGCCTCAATACCCATCAAGAAATCAATAGAAAGCACGGCCGACCAAACTATCGAGTATTTGATCGAAGAAAGGAAGTGGAAAGTGATCCTTCCTTGTGATTTTGTTGAGCTTGAAATAGTCCATACACACCCTTCATACGGTCACCCTTCATAAACTCATTCTTGTAATTGATGACCATCGTCATGCCCTCTTGTTTGGGACACATTGAACCATAGAACTCCACGAACTATCGGAGATTGGGTGGACAGCACCGGCATCCAACCACTTGATAATCTCATTTTTGACAACTTCTTGCATAGCCTCATTGAGTCTCCTTTGATGTTCAATAGATCGTTTGGCTCCATCCTCCAACTTGATCTTATGCATGAAACGCGTATCTTGTCCCCCGAATATCCGCCAAGGTCCATTAAATAGCCTTCTTCATCTTTTGTAGCATCGCCAAAGTGGAATCTACCTACACGTTATTCAAACAAGAGGAAAGAATAACTAGTAAAGTAGAACAAGGACCAAGAAATTCATACCGAAGATGTGACGGCAATGGCTTCAATTCCAAGGTAGGAGGCTCTTCAATAGAAAGCTTTGTAGGAGGAGTTGTTCTATTTTCAATATCCAAGGACAATTTCTGGGGTGCATAGTTGTACGACCTCATTCCTTTCAAAGAGTTCACACATTCCATGAATCCATCCATCTCGTCATCATCAAAGTTGAGCCAGACGGCCTCCAACATATCACCAACATTGATTGTAGCACTTTTTTCACCAACAATAACATCGGTCACCAAGTCTACAGAAGAACACACATCATTGCTATTTGGTTTCCGCATTGATTTACACACATTGAATACCACTTTTTCATCACCAACCTGGAATGTAAGTTCTCCGACTTCAACATCACAAAGAGCCTTCCTCGTAGCAAGGAAAAGTCTACCAAGAATAATCGGCACTTCATAATCAACCTCACAATCTAGAATGAAAAAATCCGACGGAAGAATGAATTTATCAACACGAACCAAAACATCTTCAATCACACCCAAAGGCTTCTTCATGGTATGATTGTCCATTTGCAATCTCATAGAGGTGGGTCTTGGTTTCCCAATTCCCAAAGTCTGGAAAACTGAATAGAGCATCAAATTGATACTTGCCCCAAGATCATAAAGAGCTTTAGCAAACTCAACACTTCCAATTGTACAAGGAATCGTGAAAGCACCAGGATCCTCCAACTTAGGAGCCACTGAATGCACAATTGCACTCACTTGATGAGTGACATTGATAGTTTTAGAATTCATTGACCGCTTCTTTGTCACAAGATCCTTCATAAACTTTTTATAACCGGGAATTTGTTCCAAAGCTTCAACTAATGGAACATTGATTGAGAAACTCTTCATCATTTGAATGAACTTCTTGAACTGATTCTCACCATTTTTCTTGGCAAGTCTTTGAGGGTATGTAGGTGGAGGCTTAGGCAATGGTGGCCTTTTGCACTACCAGCTCTGGTATGTCAATAATGTGTTCCCTAGACGGGTTCACCTCCCCTTGAGTCTCTTCCGCACTATCATCAATATCAATACGAACTTTATCATTAGGTTGCACCACATTGTTCGGGAGCTCCTCTTCTTGCATCACTCGATCATCATCAACAAGTTGCCTTTGACTTGAGGTGGGTGCATTCTCATCTCTTCCACTTCTTGTGGTAACGACCATGGCATGTCTCGTGTTGTTTTCACCCTTTGGGTTTACTACCGTGTCACTTGGTAGTGCCCTTTTAGGATGAGATTTAGAGATTGAGAGATTTGCCCCATTTGAATATCTAAGTTGCGGATTGATGTGTTGTGTGAGGAAAGTTGGGCATCTGAATCGGCATTATTTTCCATCATTTTCTTGAACATTTATTCAATACGCCCTATCTCATTATTTGAAGAACTTGACCGTGGAAAGGATAAGGAGGTCGGTTGCTCGGTTGTTGATACATCGGTGGACTTTGAAAACCCGACCCCCAGTTGCCTTGTTGTTGTTCCATATGCCTTGATTGTTACCCCCTCCCCCCTCCCCCCAGTTTCCTTGGTTATTTTCACTCCAATTTCCTTGATTGTTGTTGTTATACCAATTCACTTGATTTTTGTTTCCGCTCCAATTGCCTTGATTGTTAAAATTCCAATTGCCTTGATTGTTTTGAGGTTGTCATTGTTGTTGGATGGCCTTTGGAAATTGTTTATTTGCCCTTGAAAATTTTTCACATATTGCACTCCCTCTTCTTGTTCATTATAGGAATCATCTTGCTTAAAGCTACTATCTTCTTGCACATAGTTCTCCACTCGATTTTGCACTTGCGAAGACTTGGTCTTTCTCTTGTTAACCATCATGTTCGCTCCTTCCATATCATTTACTTGCTTAGGATTTTGCACTTGATGAAGTTTAGCCTTTTCTAGTTTATTAATTGTAGTAGTCAATTCAACAATGGCTTGATCATGTTCATGCAATTATTTGTGAAGGTGGATCATATTCGGATCACCTTGTGGAACATTGGCCCGGGATTTCCAAGCCGATGATGTTTCGCCATTTCATCCAAAATCTCACACGCCTTCGCATAAGGATAGTCATATAGTTCCCCACTGTCAAGTTGATTCACTACACATTGGTTGGTTGTGTTAATCCCACGATAGAAGGTTTGTTGAATCATGTTTTCCGTCATATCGTTGTTGGGACATTCCTTGACCATAGTTCTATATCATTCCCATATTTCGTGTAGCTGTTCATTTAGCTCTTGCTTGAATGTCAAAATCTCATCTTGAAGTGTATCCATGTGTCCGGGAGAGAAGAACTTAACAATAAATTTATCTGCAACTCATCCCAAGTGTGAATGAAATGGTTCCATAATCATTGAAACCAATCTAAAGCTTTCCCCCGTAGAGAGAAGGTAAAAATCCTTAGCCTCAATACATCCTCGGAGACATTTTCTGTTTTCTCCCCTAAAAAGTATCCACAAGCCCCTTCAAATGTTTATACGCATTTTGAGTTGGAGCACCGGTGAAGAAACTCCGTTACTCAAGCAAAGTGAGCATCACTTTGGTGATTTGGAAGTTTCCCACCCTAATACGGGGAGGGACTATTGCACTAGCGTATCCTTCATTGGGTAACACCCAGTGTGAAGTCACTCATGGTGGAGGTGGGGGTGGAGCGGGTGCATTTCCATGAGGCGTCTGGCCTCTTCGATTGGCTTGAGGTTCAAGAGGTACCTCCTCAACTTGCTCATCATTGACATCCACATCCCCCAAAGGCATATTTCCGAGATCATTGTTTGTTACCATGGTTGTACCTAAAATTGTTTCAAACAAGTTAGTAACACGGAAGGAAAAGAAGATATTCCAAAAATTAACCCAAATATGTAGCTAACATGTTTTAACTCCCCGAAATGGTGCCAAAAATTGATGAGGTCCACAACACACCTCGATAAGAGATATGATACGGTTGTATGCAATATAAATTACCCAACTATGACTCGGAGTCGAATCCATAAGAAGTTATAAGAGGTGTTAGGAGTATATACTTGAAGAAAGCGAGTGGATTAACTAAATTTGCAATTCCAGAAAAGGTCTTTATTTCTTAGTCTACTATTACTCTAACAATCGTAATCTAAGTAAAAGAAACTAGAAATGAATGATAGTTTTTGGTATTTTTCAAATTAGTTTAAAAGCCTAGAGATGTGACCATGACCTAGTTTTCGCCTAATGAGTTAAATACATTAATACTTATTTTGTTGATTGGGGTGTATTATAACTCCCAACTCTACGTTACCCACTCAATACCTCTCGGTCATGCCCAATATGGCTTTCTCAAGCCCAAATAAGTATCAAACAAAATAGTTGATATGAGCTCAAGTCGGGTTCTTACTATCTCTAGTTTGAACCCTTTAATTAGGCTAATTGAACTCTGAATTAACTCAATTCCTCGTTAGCCAAGTTATCTTATACTAGGTCATTCTTTCTCAAGTAGAGACTAAGTCAAAAAGGCATGAATCAATATTTGCAATCATTCATTCTAAAATTGAAGCATGAACTAGGATAAATAATCAACACCCAACCATAAACAAGCATTATATTAGATACACATAAGGTTTACACACTGGGGTTGGGTCACAACCCTAGTAAAAAGCTAGCTACTCATAATGGGTATTGAAGAAAATAAAGAAGAAATGTAAATAAAACCCATAATCAAAGATAAAATTGATGAAATATAATGTTTAAACACTAAAATAATCAAAAACTTCCTAAAATGGAAAAAGGTAACGGCTACAATAGCTTTCTCCTTCAAAACTTGACCTAAAATTGTGAAACTCGTCTATTTATAGTGGGCCATAATTCGCTGACAAAATGCCCCTCGGGAGATTCTGTGGCTGTACAATTCCATGTGCGGTCCGCAGATTTGTTCCGTTGGCAGGAGATTGAGTTTTGCAGCCGCTTATTTCTGGATTGCGGTTGCGAAGCAACTTCTGCGGCTGCACAATTCTTGTGTCGTCCGTACTTCAGCAAAGCGTCAGGACTTGGTCTTTTTGCATATTCCCTGAACTTTGAATTTTTGTCAATGAAAGCCCTGTTCTGCGGTCGCACAATACATGTTTGGTCCGCACATTGGTCAAACTCCTATTAGGTTCTGCTGCTTGGTTTGCAGCCGCAGATGGAATTCTGCGGACTGCACTTCTTTGCCTATGCGCCCTTTAATGCCCTGTGCTTCGGAATACTCCTTTTTTAGTCGGATTTCATCATGGTAGACTAAACTTCCAACATTTCTGTAATTTTCACAATTTCATTAGTTTTGGGAACATAAATCAATACTTTCATACTAAAATAAAAGCAAAAAGGTGCTAATAAGTAGTCAGAATCCCCACTTATCACATATTCCACATATGGACCAGCTTCTTACGATACAATAAATCTGAAGAAATTACCCATTCACCCCCATAGTTGAAATACACATCCACTATGTCAGTCATGCTTCAGTAAAGCTCACATGCAAAAGGAAAACAAAACAAAAATTGATCGACTAAATCAGCATTACACATCGACAATTAAAAAATACAAGAATAACAAAACCCTAGAAAGAGAATTATTTTGGGGACCGAAATAGAAAAGAACAAAAACACAAAAGGATGGAACTTCATAGAATAAACAATGATTTACACTACATTTAAACAGACAAAAATAAGTAACCCTACATGCGCAACCATCCCCACATGAATAGAATCTACACCCATCATATTAAACCTCACCCACCAAATTAAATAATTTTTTCCGTATTTAAATATATTACTAACCTTGATAAGTTACATCAATCTTCTGACAAAATTAAATTTTAAAACCACTATCAACAATAGCCTGCTTTCAGTTCGAAACCCTAATAAAGCTAAAGAGTGATTTTGAGAAAGGGGTTTGTTTGAAGAAAGAGATGACTGAAGACTTGAAATTAGGGGTAAGGTTAAAAGATTATATTTTATTGGGTTGGGTTTGGTTAACTATACATAACCATGGTTAAAAGAAATGAAAGGTCAAGTAAAGAAGAACCTGTAATATAAAGACACGTGGGTGGTTCGAAAAATTAATTCTTATTATTTAAAAAATCAAAAATTGGAACTGTTAGTGAGCAGTGGCATAAATAGGCCAAAAGTATAAAGGTAGTGGCATAGAAATAGCGGTCTTTTAACGGATGGCATAGATAAGCCATTTCTGTTAGTTGAGTGGCATTTTAAGCCTTTTCCAGTATTAATAGTCTCATCCTCAAGTTGTCTAAGCCAATTATTTCTTGCTTTTATCTTTTTCTTACTGAAAGCAGGTTATATAGATTCTCCATCTTAGTTACCTGCCCAGACAATCTTTCTTGTGTTTCTGAAGATCTTGAAAATATTTCTTCCTTCCTTTGAAATACTTGTTCCCAACCCCTATCAAAACAGTAAAAAGAATAATTAGTAGAAAGCCAAATTTGATAGTTTCATAAATGTTTGGTATAAAACCTTATAGTACTAAATGGACCAACAACTTGAATCAGCACCCCAACTCTTTCTCCGTGACTCATACCCAAGCATGATATAAGATGACAGTATCCTTCACACTTATCCAATCCGTTAGAAGTAGTTATAATTTGAAATTGAAGCTAAACACTTTCACATCTATTCCAAATAATATATCTTTTATTTAAATTCAAATTTTTCTTTTGTTATTATATTTACCCATATTTTTTTCTCCTTTTCTTTTCTTTTTTTCTTTTGTTACAATAAAATTCAACTTTCACAAAAAATAATATATTTATAGGAGAGAAAGAAAGTATTTCATTTTATTAGTAATAACTATGCTACTCCATTTTTTACTTCATCAATATCACTTGTAACAATTAATATAACATCTTCTTTGCAAAAGTCCTTCATATGTATGGAAAACCTCGACACACAAAATTTCAAGACTTCCATCAGCTTCCTTCCCTCCTATGGAAAACAAAGGCCACCATTATATGTTTTCAAGCCTTCCATCAGCTTCCTTCCCTCATATAGAAAACAAACGCCACCATTCCACAAAAAATATAGAAGAAGATCTTTAAGAACCTATATGACAGAATCCTTAGAAAACTTGAATATGGAAAAAAATTGAAACATCTACCATAACTGCTCAATGATCATCTGGAATATTAAGTTGAAACTTTACCGTTTACAAGCATAATCCAGATTTCTCCAATTTCTCTTCTAACCACGACAAATGTAGCATATTCAGATTTTGGATTAAGCAACCAATCACTAACCAAGTTGCAATTCAAATTTTTCTGTGGGTTCATTTTGTAGTCTCCAAGTAACTTAGAACGGAACATCTGACATTTACACTTTCTAAAGCAACGGTTACAATTACTATGAAGATAAAATAAAAGCACAAATTACAAGCAATAGGGAATAAGAAGTTTATGGGAAAAAACAATTATGATGCAAACGGGAAAAATCAATATAATTATAGAAGCCCCAAGATAAAAAAAGTTGGAAAAGAAAGCTTCTAGCTTCAGAGCGTCTTGACCGGTAAATTTCTTCTCCTTTGTTGATTTTCCCAAAAGAAAGTAATTGGGATCCTTACATAAATAGCCAGTCAAATTTATATATTTTTTAACCCGAATACATAGACTATACACATTATAAATATATTATACATATATATATATATATATATATATATATATATATATATATATATAGCTGCCAATAATTTTTTGTTTAAACAATTGGATGAATGGCTATCAAAGGTAATTCTTCAAACGGTTCCACTGACCTGCCTCCCTGGGCTAGCAGTAAGATAGTCCAAATTCGGGAGAAATTCAAAAATAATCAAATTTATAAGTGGTCATTCAAAAATAGTCAAGGTTTTAAAAGTAATCGAAATTTAGTCACTTTTCATGTAAAGATAAATTTGAATGAAAACACTGTTCAAAATTCGGAAAAGACTCCAGCATAATATACTGGAGTTCCAGTATAATATATTGTCCAACATAATATGTTGGAAGTTAATACGCAGATGCTCCAATCTCTAGTATATTATGCTGGAACTTTTCGCGTGTTGGAGTTCCAGCATAATATGCTGGAAGTTCATACACGGGTGCACCGGTCTCCAGTATATTATGCTGGAATTTTTCGTGTTGCAGCAAAATAGTGGCTATTTTTCAATGACTTCGCAAACGCTGGCTATTTTTGGATGACCAATCCGAAAATTGACTAGCCCGTGCTATATTTACTCCAAATTCTTTGAAAGTTGCAAGTATTTTCAGTCCACGTTAACCCAAGGCAAAAAGAGGGGAAAGTGCATAATTAGTCACTAATTAGAGATGTCTTTACTCTTTAACCACTGTATTTACTCTTTAGTCAGTGCTTAATAAATTTTTACCTGTCCGGACGAAAATACCCATGTGCTAGACATGGGTGCTGTGTAAATATTAAGGACATGGTGTCCTTAACTTCATGAATGATGTGTAAATATTAAAGACAAAGTGTCATGTATTTGCACCTTCTGTTGTTAAACTTTAGGATACCATGTCATTAACTTCATATGTGCAGTGTAAATGTTAAGGACATGGCGTCATTAACTTCATATGTGCAGTGTAAATGTGTCCTTAACTTGTATTTGCACCTTATGTTGTTAAACTTTAGGACCTCATGTCCTTAATTTTATATGTGCAGCTTAAATGTTAAGGACATGATGTCATTAACTTCATGTGTGCAGTGTGAATGTTAAGGACATAGTATCTTTAACTTTATGAGTGTTGCGTATATCAAGGACATGATGTCCTTAGCTTCATGAATGTTGTGTATATATTAAGGACAAAGTGTCTTGTATTTGCACGTTCCATTGTTAAACTTTAGGACATCATTTCCTTAACTTCATATGTGCAGTGTAAATATTAAGGATACGACGTCCTTAACTTCATGTGTACAGTGTAAATGTTAAGGACACCATGTCCTTAATATTTACGCAGCACTCATGAAGAAAGGATAACAACGTATTTTCGTATTAATTTTAATAGAGTAGTGACTATTTTTGCTCAGCAAAAAATACTGTATAAAAATTAATACCATATTAAAAAGCGGCTATCCGATGCCATTTTTACCCAAAAAGACCAATACGAGATCTACACAAAGTTGCAGTAAATTTTAGGAAAACTTACATAAATGTCTCAAATAAGTCTCAACTTACCAACCTCTAGCAATTAGCCATAGACTTACCAAAACTAGCCAAGCACATATAAAAATTGAAAAACCAAATAAATAAGGTTCTTTCTCTCAAAGAATCACATGCAAAAATCTCCTTCCATATTTTTAAGCGTAATTAACAACATTAGATGCAAGACCGAAAGAAAATTTCATGGATGAGGAAGCAAATAAGGTGATGAAATACAAGAAAAAAATATATACAATATTCCAAAAAATCTAAGCAAAAAAGGAACTTTTTCAATGGGTATAATTGAAATTCATTGAAAACATATAGATAAGTCAATATACAAAATTTGAGGAAGATTGGAGGTGATTTAGACTGATTTTGTATCAAAATTCATAATTAAATCGAGTCCAAAAAATTCTTCTGCAACACATGTATCACGCATGTATCTCACACATAAGTATACATGTGATACATAATTGATACAAATATGATACACATGTGACACATAAATGATACACAGTATGATACACATATCATTTTTCTTATGTTCAGTTTTTACTTCGAATATTCAATTCAAACCACCTAAAAACTTCACCAAATCATCAAAAAATTAAAATTCAAGCTCCTTAAGATGTACCCAATCTATTCTAATAAAACACACACTCAAAAGAAAGCAAAAATTTGACCATTTTTTGCTACAACTAGCTAATTGGATGATATTAGTAATGTTTGGCTAATATTAGTAATATTTTAAGAATTGACCAATTTTTGTAATGAACTACTTATAAATGGACATAGCTGGTAGTTTCCTTAAATTTTAGCTCAGGTCAAGTTGGGCTTAACAAAAAACCAGCAATCTTTTGGGCCTCAATTACGCCTACAAACGTTAGATAAAATTTTAGGAAATTTTACCTCCTACAGTAAATGTTGATACCTTATTTATTATAAATAAATATCCTTTTAAAAAATTATCTCCTATAGCTACCTTTTAATTTTTATAACAAAATATCTATTTATGGTCTCTTCCTACCTTTAAGCCATTAAATACGCTGTGTGTTATTTTTCTCTCTCCCTCTCTCTTCACTCTCTCCTCCTTTCTCTTTCCTCTTTCTTCTCTTCTTCCCCCGATTTTTTTCTCCCCTATTTTTAGAAACCCTAGCAGGGGCTGTGTTCCGCCAACGACAGATCTGGCCAGCGACCACTTCCCCCTTCCTTGTTGTGTCACCCCTAACCCCCTCCTCCGACCGGTGATACATTCTTCTTTTTCTGAAGTGATGATTACATTAGAAAATCATTTGGTTTCCAAACGTAACGATCTAAAATAGTTAAAGTTGAAAAACTCTAAGATCCAACATCTTTCACGCCATTTTGAATGGAAAGTATAGAAGTAATTTTTTTGCTTAATTACTCGTTATTCAAAATTTACAATCCAACTAATTCAAGTTCATTCTACGAGATTATAAGAAGAAGATTTCGACAAGGTGAAGGAATGCGAAAATAAAATGGCAAAAGAAAAAAAAAAGTAGCTGCTTTGCCTTGAAGAGTCTGTTACCTTTTTTTTCATTGTATTTCAATGTATCTCGGTGTATTCCATATATTTCATTGTATTCACTATTTTTTTTTAATTGTATTTCAATGTATCTAGCTGTATTCCATATATTTCATTGTATTCACTGTCTCGCTGTATTTCATGAATGTATTCATATATTTTTTTAATTAATATAATTTATGTATTCAGATGTATATATGTATTCAAATGTATCTGCAGTATGTATTCATATGTTTTTGCACTATAGATGACCTGCTATACTTCATGTATTCAAAGTATTTTTATGTATTTAAATATATTCAATGTAATTATATAATTTCAATATATAAATCTATTTGTAAAAATACCACTAAAAAATATTTTAGTAAAAATACCACTAAAAAAGGAAAGGATGGATTGAATCTTTGAATATTGCTCTATTTTTAGGGTATTTTTCGGTTGAGAATTTTTTCTATAACTGAAAATACAACTTTTGTGTGTTATAATTGAGTTTGTTGAGTTTTAGTAGGAGTCTATTGCGTTAATTGATTCATTTACCATTTTTAAACAGCTGAAGACCTTTTTTTCGCAATTTCGTTACTGTATTCACGAGTCACGAATACAGCTCGTGAATACAGTCGAATACATTCTCTGCTTAGCTGGATTCCCCTGTTTTCTGCCGAGTTTTGCTACTTTATTCATGAATACAGTAGCAAAAATACATCGAATACAGTCTATAACAACTGAAAACATAGCTATAAGAAGTAATTTAGTAAATGATAACTATAGCAAGCTAATAATCACTAAAACACAGTGATTTCTGAAAATTTCTCAAAATTTCACCTTGAGTAGGTGAAGAAAAGAAGGAAAGAATAATTGATCTGCCACATAGCTTACTTATCCCAATGAAAAAATTCATTCATATTTAACTAAATGGATGATTATATTGTAGCAGAGCCGAGTGTTTCCCGAAACAATCTCTCTACCTCTCCTGAGTAGGGGTAAAGTCTGCATACACTCTACCCTCCCCCAGACTCCCCTCCTCAGACCCCACTGGTGGAATTTTACTTTTGTTGATGATGATAATATTATAAATTCACGTTCTCAAATTCATTAGCTACATCATATGTTGTAACATTCAACACAGCGCAAAAACCAAAGAGCTATTGTTTCTCTTTTCCTTCGAAAGGTTCTAGTGCACTACAAAACTCAAATTTCTGAATCCTGAATAGTACAATGAAACAGTCAGAGACGTTTTTGCAATTCCGGTTCATCGGAGTGATATTAGTCAAACTCAGATCTTAGTCAAACACAGTTGTAAAAACAATAATGCAACATCGTAAGTCTGTGCTTACTCAAACACCTTTTTGATAACAGAGAAAATCCCGTGAGCTAGCTGGCACACCGTTCGAAACTCGGTGAGTAATGGGCATGTCCCTCTACTCTTCTCCACTTAAATACATGACTTTTGACTGCAACAGGAATGAACTCCTGACATGCACCTAATCCAGACATCACAATTCATGCGTTGTTCTCTTACTACTGAACCATAGTCCGGGGCGCATAATTCATTGCTCGCAAAATGACAATACAGGCGCCCTAGATATCACACCCAGTGAACTCCAAAATAAATTGAAAGCAGCTCTAACTATTTAAGAGATACAATACCTCACTTGCCACAGACATGACTCTCTCTTCCGCATAGATACAAGTGCCAGATACTCCTTGGCACCATAGAGAAGGATGTGTCATCTCCAAATTAGTCTTTGCCACCCGAGATAAATAATCTGCTTGGATGTTCACTGCCTTAATCATAATCGCTGCTAAATATCGTGCAAAGATATGTACAAGAAAAGCTTCCATGTTCCAACTGACTAACCGTGGGGAGAAAAGTAATTAGTCTTCTAATTTAACAGACATTAGCATCACCTTTGTGATGCCTTTGATATGAACAAGAGATATTACCTTTTTAAGGAAACTTGGAAAATAAGCTAATATTAACCTTGAAATGCAGGGAAAGATGCATGAATCTGCCTCAGAAATGGAAAGAAGAGATGATTTTTCCTCGTAGTAATTGCGGATCTTAGGAAACGCATTGAAAAATACATTCACCTGCAACACCAATATATATCGAAGACATATTAGGCAGGTAATTGAATAACAATATCATGTAGGCAAAACTATATATTGGAGTAGATTATCCCTGTCCTCCATATTTCAAGAAACTGGAGAGCCTCAACCACGTTAATAAACCAATAAAACCTACTAATGGAGTTTGGTTCTGGCAGAAAGACATTTCAGAGGCCCAACACCTATGAAAAGAAACGCGCACAGAAAAATGCACTTGGAAGTTAGGACCGCAGAAATTGGAATAGCTTCATTTAACAAAAGGCAATGAATTTGTAATTTGATATGCTTCCCACATGGTATGGAAAATGATAAAAGGTTGGATACAGTGCTTATTCCTGAGTCAGACCCTTTTGTTATAAGGTCTTTTAGAAAGTGATGAACTGACAATGAACGACATACAGATGATGTGCTAGTTTTCTCCCTAAAGCAAACCAAAGCTCCTCCTCCACAATGATCAGATGTCACATGATCTATCATTCCAAGCAATAATCACAAGCACCAACGCACACATGCACAAATTAATCTTTAAGGATCAACAACCAATTCGGGGAAAAGAAGGAACCATCAACTACTGTTGATCCAACAAATTGCAATATTCAAGTGGTCTGATTGATTGGCTGCACGGGCATGATATCCGGTTCAAATGTGATGAGTATGACAGTAATGTTTGAAAGGTAAAAACGTCTGACCATGCACCACTTCTCAATTTGTCGGTAACCGGGAACTAAGATGCAATCTTCCCATTTAATAGAAGGGATACCATGAAAAGGAAGTGGAAATGTCAGTCTCATAACAAAATCAGCATTAACGAAGAGGTAAAAGGTGGAGAATGCACAACAGCACAAGAATTTGGAATTGAATTCAAGGTCATGATTCTTAAAAAGACACTCAGTCATTTGTGTAGCATGGGTTTACCTCTGATCCAACAGAAATGCACCGTTCTTAGAAGTAACATAAAAGAAGCTGGGTTTCAATAAAGATACATTCTATTAGCACCCAAGGGTGTGGCCTAGTGGTCAATGAAGCGGGTTGAGAATCTGACGTCGCAGGTTTAAATCTCAGCTGAGACAAAAACACTGGTGATTTTTTCTCATCTATGGAATTCGTCGAAGTATGCGCAAGCTGGCCCAAACACCACGATTATAAAACAAATGTACATTCCATTTGTTTTCTTCAGAAAGATTGTTTAGATCTAATTTAAACAAGAAGAAGAAGAAGATCGAAATGCTTATATATTGGATTATTAACAATTAACCACGATGTATAAGTCGTTTTACTTCAATACTTCAGTTATAGACGGTCAAGCCCCTAATGTCTTGAGTTTCTAAAGAAAGAAAGAAACCACTTGCATCTGAAAACATGTCAGATTTTCAAACATGAGGACTGTTGTACCATCTCATCAATTATCACTATTAGGACATATATCCACGACATACATAGTGATGATCAAATTGGCCGCATCACCCAACATATCAATTACAGAATTAAGTGTTTGAGCAATATAGTCGATAACATTCTGGTACTGGAAACTAAAAACTCGGGATGTTATCTATACAATCAGTGGTTAACATGTCATATACAGGAGTCAATAATGTGTTCCAGGGGAAAACAGACATTGCTCATAAGTTGGTCACAAGAGACTAAAAGAGATTATCCAACTTCAGTGGGTCATTTCATAAATGAAACCGCCTCAACTTGCAGCTGTAGTAGCTTACAGGGTTTGTAATTTATTTTTTAGTGCCCGTGTGTTATGTATCCCAACGCATATTTGTAGAAAGGAGATCCTTATTCAAGATCATAATTATGATTGCAGATCTCATATCCTTACAAGATCTTGAAGTCTATAGCTTTGAAAGTAGAGTTTTCACATAATCACATGGAAATAGTATTGAAAATCTCAAGAATTCTTAGTTATACTAGGTATTGTAGAGGAGATCTCCGCAATGATATGAACTTATAGAATCTTAAATGCACTTGAAGAGGATTTTAGAATCTAAGGTGGCATGTCCAAAATTCTTTATGTTAATACTTATTTTCCCAAAACTTACATCTGTCACATTCCCATTTTGGAAGGAATAAAGGTTGGAGTAATACAAAGAGAATAAAAAATAAAGTATCAACAATGACGAAATGGCTTAATCTATTACAGTATTTATGCAAAATATATATATAACAAGATTATAAAATATTAGATATGTGAAACAAAAACAAAAGAAAGAAAATAAGAAAAACCAAATGCATTTTATCCATATAACGATGAGCTACTGAGGAAATTCAATCACTTAAGAATTTAGGAGAAGCAGATTAAGAATATTCATATGGATGGATATAATTCACACTATTCACCTACATCCTCATACACAGAATTTACAATGTTTTCACAAAAAATCAGGGTAAATGTTGCTTCAGGTTAAAGAATAAAAACAAGAAAAAATAAGCGAAAGAAAGTGTCAATTTCATCTAATGCATTTAGCACCCACAAACACAAACAATATCCTTTAAGAGTTAAAACCAAGATCCTATCCTTTTAACATGGACTAATTTAGAGGTTACCAGTACCCATAACCAAAAGATTCAGAACTAGAAAAAACATATTTGGTGAACCCCATACTTTGATTTTCAAAATACATCATTTTATGAAAGTGTAAATTGACATGGGCCAATTAAGCTGAACATTCTTGTTTTTACCCAAGTGACGTTTGTCACTAACACATTACAAGTTGCTTATAAGTTTTAACTAACTTAACAACATTTTAGTGTAGGAAAGTTGACAAATTGGGTAACAAAATCAGCCAAATTAGCCAGCAATTTATTGCCCTAAACAAAATTGGACATAGCTTAACTAGAATATTGCCCTCAACTAGTGGGACGTATTTAAATCAAACTTTTCTACTTTCTAAAGCATTACCGATAGCAACAATAATTAGGGAAGTCATCATTCAGAAGGTAACTTATAAACGTTTAAATAAAGCCAACCACTTACTAACATATCCATCATGACTTGGGACTGCAAGTAAGCCGCACTAGAATGGACAATTTAGATGACAATTCAAAGAGTTGATGACGACATTAGACTTGGATGTGCTCAAAACGTGTTATGTTCCATATTCACATGATTCCAAAATGAAGCGTGTCGTCTTTGAGGCTAGATTTCTGCATCACTTGATGGTTCTACATTCAGAAAAAACAGAGTTATGCCAGCTGTAAAGAACTTCAAAGCTTATTTTACAATACTCGTTATTTGATAATATGATTTTAAAAGCAATCATTTGATGTAGGTGCGCAGGATAAAACGACATAGTCCTATTGAGCTAAATATTTTGTTTCTAATCTAGGTCAGTATTACCACTAATACTCTTAAGAAGAAAGCATGAAAAGCAGAGTGACATAGGAGCTAAAACATGGATATGGGCAATAGTGAAAAGAGAGGATGAGTTATAATCAAAGGACTCAGGAATTAAAAGGCATTTGGTGAAATTCAGATGGAATTTCTTAGGCGCTTCTCTTTAAAAGTGTAAATAGATAGAATTATTCAAAACATAATCTGTATTATCCAATTCAAAATGTTAACATGTATAGCTATGAATAGATCCTCCAAATGCATTGTCGGAGGGAAAAGCCAGAACTCCAGCTAGCAAGATGATACGTTGCAGCACCTTCATTGCATGTAGACCGTGTGTCTCTCACATGGAAGAACTTTATTTAAATGGATTACTCAATCTACGACACCACCCACCTCATCTTCATTTACTATCGTCACCTTCACTACAATCACACTTCATCTCTATTTAAAGCAACAAAACCCGCACCTCAAGTTCACCACAATCTCACTCCATCTCTATGTACTTACAGTGCAAGCTCGCTCCTTTCAACCCAAAGTGGCCTGCTCCCTCACTGAACTCCGAATTCAGGCCGTCCATATCATACAGTAACTCGAGCACAGACCATGAGAAATCTCATTTTCGAAGAACCCGGGATCAGAGTAAATACCAATACTACTCAAAGTCTAAATCATGCCTGGGAGCGGATACGAGTTCCAGTAGTTGTGCCTGCTCTACATCTTGCAATGTATATATGCATAGGGATGTCCATCATGCTCTTTCTTGAGCGCATTTACATGGCAATAGTGATTGCAGGGGTCAAGTGCTTTGGAAGGAAAAGATATACCAAGTATAAGCTCGAGTCTGTAAAAGAAGACCTAGAGAAGCACAAAAACTACCCAATGGTGTTGGTCCAAATACCTATGTTCAACGAAAAGGAGGTACATACCTGTCAGAACCTTTTAACTTTACTTGAGTATATGTCTTTTCTGTTCAAGTTCCAGAGATTTACATTTATGCATACATGATTATTGTTCAGCATTGTGTCTCAATTTTAACTATTTGCTTAGAAGTAAGTAAGAATATGTTTGTTTTCATCCCCCTTTCTTTTTCTCAATCGATGGTTATATTGTTTCCATCTTGAAAGTAATTTGTAGAAAATAAATCACTAACATACAATGGTCCCAAAACTGGAAGAAATTTAGTCAATAACAGAAAATGCAATTTCGTTTCTCACAACCACCAATAATCAAAAATCTAGAAACAACACTAGTGTAAAACTATACTGAGTATCAAGTGAGAGTTCATTGGAGGATTTTACCTTCAATGCTAGTGGAGCAATCTTTGTTCTTCTCTCACCCTTACCCTTCCTGGCTTCCCCATACCCAGACCATTCAGAAAAGAATTAGAAAAATGGCAAAACTACACCACAAGTACCAGAAATTTCTTAAATGGAAAAATAGATACAAAAAGTTAATCATTTCTCATATAAATCCTGAACCATTAGTCAGACTTTACTGATTAAGTTGACAAATCTTTTGTTGGTGTCTAATCTTTTTGTCTTGAGTACTGCTACAAAACCATGTTTTTAATAGCAGGAGACCAAATAAATAAGATAGATCTAACAGGTCAATGTTAATTGGCTAACAAGGTCAAACCAGGATGGTAAGCCAGAACATGGGAAGGAAACTTATTGTCCATCTCTTTAAAAATTCCACAAGGAGCAAGATAGTTTAAGGACGTTTTGACAAATAGAATCTACATACTGTTTGACTGATTGTAGAAATTATAGATTTATGTTACTCGTCCAACACTGCTAATGACTTGTAGATAGCATAATAAGAGCATCTAATTAAAAACCAACAGAAACAAACCTAGATATTTTCTTCCATTATGCAATTTAAATTTGAGAATATGTCACTAGCATATTGACTGTAAGGGTCTAGCCTCTAGCTTAGTTGGACAAGGAACAACGTTTAGGAGCATACAACATAAAGGCATTAATATTTGTGCCTTGCTCCTGATCAAAGAAAATAAAAACTGGGCAAGAAAAAGCATTTGGAATTAGTCCGAGTGCCAACAAGAATAGCAGATGAATAGGAATATAAACTTTCTTTACAATGAAAACCATTACTCATCTTATTGTTCTTTATCAGGTTTACAAGCTCTCTATTGGAGCTGTATGTGGCTTGTCATGGCCATCAGATAGGCTCATTGTGCAGGTTCTTGATGACTCCACCAATGAAGTTTTAAGGGTATCTCTTTCAACTCAACATTATCTGAGAGCAAAATTTAAGAATCTTCTGAATTCCAAATAATTTTTGAGGATATATTTGCAGACATTAGTGGACTTGGAATGTCGAAAGTGGATAGAGAGAGGGATAACCGTGAAATACGAAACAAGAAACAACAGGAATGGCTACAAAGCCGGTGCTCTCAAGGAAGGTCTAAAGAAGCACTATGTTGATGACTGTGAGTTTGTTGTGATCTTTGATGCAGACTTTCAGCCTGATGAAGACTTTCTTTGGAGGACCATACCATATCTTCTCGACAACCCAGAATTGGCTTTGGTTCAAGCCAGATGGAAATTTGGTAAGGCCAAAGGCAGCAATATGTCCATAACACACTGAATTATTGGTCATGTTCCTCAAAAACAATTTTTTATAAAGGTGTTCAAAAGAGGTATAACACAATTAATGAACAGCAATATTATTATGTTTTGTGATAGTAAACTGCGATTGCATCCATTTTATAATTACAGCACTTCTTTATGTTGTTTCCATCTCACTCAAAGAACTTTTCATGAAGTGATTTATCTAAAAACAAAAATATATATTCAGCAAACTGTCCTTAATCTATTTAAAGGCAATACATGTGTACACTCATAGGCAGAATTAACAGCTTCAGTCGTATTTCTGGTTCTTACTAACCTAGACATTAATGTAATAAAAAAATGTTTCCACAGTTAATGCAGATGAATGTCTGATGACTCGACTCCAGGAGATGTCATTGGACTATCACTTCAGTGTTGAGCAAGAAGTTGGCTCGTCAACATGTTCATTCTTTGGGTTCAACGGTAAACCAAGAGTCAGATCTCACTCCACATACAGGCATTCAACAGCTAGAAATTATTTTGAGAATGCAATTAGCTTTTTGGATTGAATTGTAGGGACTGCTGGCGTCTGGAGAATTCAAGCAGTGAATGATGCTGGTGGATGGAAAGACAGGACCACAGTAGAGGACATGGATCTTGCAGTCAGGGCTAGCCTTAAGGGCTGGAAATTTGTGTTTGTGGGTGACCTAGCTGTGAGTTCATAACTTCAAAAATTCTTATTTATGGAAATGACTAGAAGCCTCTATCTATCAGAAGCATAACATAGTTCATTTAGGTCAAGAACGAACTCCCAAGTACCTTCAAGGCTTATAGATTTCAGCAGCACCGCTGGTCGTGTGGCCCAGCTAACCTCTTTCGCAAGATGATGAAAGAGATCATGCTTTGCGAGGTGATACTATTTTCTAAATTCTGTCTATTATTATAAAAAAGAAGCTTTTCTGTCAAAGAGTCACATCACACCTTTTCTTTTAATGCAGCGTGTATCAATCTGGAAGAAGTTTCATCTCATCTACGGCTTCTTCTTTGTGAGGAAGATTATTGCACACTGGGTTACATTTTTCTTTTACTGTGTTGTCATTCCAGCAACTATCTTAGTGCCTGAAGTCCATCTTACAAAGCCTCTAGCTATATATCTTCCAGCAACCATTACCATTCTTAATGCCGCTTGCACACCAAGGTATGTGAACTCAAACTCAGAAAACCTTCTTCTGTTCATTTACATATTTTTGAAAGCACGATAATTACACAGCTTACTATTGTTTCCATGCAGATCTTTCCATCTTCTTGTATTCTGGATCCTATTCGAGAACGTCATGTCTCTCCATCGATCTAAGGCAACAATAATAGGACTCTTAGAAGCCAACCGAGTAAATGAATGGGTTGTAACTGAGAAGCTGGGGAACATGATGAAGCAAAAGTATAGTGCCAAGGCATCAAAGAGACCAAGATCGAGGATAGGTGAAAGGTAATCGTATATTGATACTTCCATTACATTTGACAGTTTATTCAGTCCTATGAAGTTGGTAACATCAAAGTTCTCTATCCTGCAAATTTCTGATTGCAACCTGCACTATGGTTTGAAAACAGGCTTCATGTCTTAGAGCTGCTAATGGGAATGTATATGCTATACTGTGCTATATACAACATGCTATTTGGAAATGATCACTTTTTCATATACCTGTTCCTGCAAGCAGGAGCTTTCTTCATCGTTGGAGTTGGGTATGTTGGAACATTTGTCCCCAATTAGTAAATCCAGTGAACATAGATGCCACTGTCGTGTTGGACAGACAGCAAGAAGCATGCCCAGCTAGTTGACTAATAGTGTGTAAGTGCTAAATTGTATAAAAACTTAGGCCCTACGAGAGCTCAAAGGTTTCAATGTAATAATGTGTTGTCTCGTATTTATATATTTGCAGAATTGACAGCTTGTTCATTTGGCTGTCCAAATAACTTTTGCTACATTTCAGCCTGTTATCAGATTTTCACTGCATAACATATATGCAGTAAATTATGAACAAAATGAACATTAGTATTGTGTTTTCTTTTCTGCTTATCAAGAAAGATATTTTTTCTTCATTTGTATAAGAAAAAGGTGATAGGTGAAACTTGATACTTTAAGTAAGCATATTTTACTTCAAGACTCAACACTTCCTGAAGAGCTTAATGAACCTATGGATCCAAGAACCCCCCAAATTTTATAAACCTTATATTGCGAAAAGCCAAAAAAATAGTGCACCGAAAATCATAGAAGAAAATGGGGATGACAGCGAAAGCCATAAAGTTAAGAAATTCCTCCAGCTTTGGTGATCTTCACCCGTTAGTTGGTTGTTAACCATGAGAATTTGGAATCTTTAGAACTAGAAATCTTCATCAAGGATCTAGAGAACAGCTGCCAAGCACAGTACATGAAGAAAAGGATGCAGATGATCTGGATTATTCCTTTCGGCATCATTTGGACGGTTTGGCAAGAAAGAAACAAGAGACATTTTGAAAAGAAAAAGGACCAGATTTCTGCGATAAAATATAGGTGTTCACACATTTGTTTTAATGACAGAAAGGTGATACTGTAATTAGCATAGATGACTTCTTAGACTTGCTAGATTCAGTTTCTTGCTAGTCTTCGTATAAGTTCAATATTTTTGTAATACTTTATTACCTTCTTGATACTGTTATTATTAATAAATTACCTTACTTATCGAAAAAATATCTAAAAGCCGTTGGTTCCAGCGATTGAGGTAATTAGCATAAAACAGCTAGCGGACACATCTGGCTGCAAAGGCGGACAACTCCCAACTGTGATATTGAGAAGTTGTTATGACATGGAATAATAGAAAATGAAAAAGATAGACTTCTTGAAAATCATTGTTTTTTTTTTCATGAAGTAATATTTTTATTAATGCAGTGGGAAATTCCTATTAGAGTAGCATACAAAATTAAAGAACCTACACAACAATATGGTTCTCTACAATAAAAGCATTTGAAAAGAACTTCTTTCCTCACAGTCTCCCTTTCCACTTCTTTAGGTTGTGAATGCAGGCTTAAACATGTGACCTCTTCCGCAGTATCACCTATAGATTAACCACAAGTTGCTTCTTTCCAAAAAAAACACTACCAATGTTAACGAGACCAATGCAACTAAATTGATTTTCTTCATTAATTAAACACATTACTTGTCCTCCATCATTCACCTTTCTCTTCTATCTTAATATTCAACAAATCTTTTACTCTTATAAAAGGAGAAAAGAAAACTGAAATAAACTATCAAATGGAGTAAGAGGTATATCTAATAATTAACAAACTTGAAATTTCCATATTTTAATTAGGAATTTTTCTTCCTCTATACTTTTATATAATAAGTAAAGGCATGGTGACATAGTAGTGAAGCTAGTGTCTAATGTATTAGATATATAGGCTTGTGAAACCCCAAATTAGTAATCGATCCACCAATTCCTCTTAGATAATGCTTAAAATATATAACAAAACAATGATTACTGTATAGGCAAATACTGCACTAAGCTAAAATTCAGTGAGCACAATAGACACAAACAGATTTACATGGACAGGTCAATGGGACGATCAGAAGGCTCATGGCTGGGCTTGGTGTCCTCCGTTGGACTTCAGAGGGGCACCCGCCTAAGGTCGGCCCCAAGTTGCCGAGCCTATGTCAAGAAAAATAAAATTAGATAGGAGTAATAAAATAAATAGACACATAAACATAAATAACAGGCAAGAGCACGAATTTGCTTCTGAGATTCTGCACTTAAAATAAATAAATACAGATATTGATTTCTTCTTTATATAGCCATCAAGTATCACTGAAACCTCATATCAATACTCACTTTATTCCAATTTGTACCATAATCATCCCATTTTGGTAAAAATGAATGATACCACTCCATTTCTTCTTTTTTCATATTTTATGACGGTGGTGTTTGGCCCAGCTTGCATGCACCTGGACTATTCCACCGAACACTTGCTACCTCCTACCGGCACAAGTACGGAGAAACTCTGCCTACCAGCACCTAGTGTCTTTTTTCTTTTTGGTTTTTCCTTTCTTTTTTCTTATTCTTTTTTATGAAGGTGGTATCTATCTCAGCTTGCGTACACCTCAACTATTCCACCGGGTATCTACTACCTCCTGTCAGCACACTATCATAACTGTGCCTACCTAAGCTTAGGCAGATGGGAAGAAATCACTTAGTGTTTTTGGCCTATGCTGGAATTTCAACCTCACACCATTCCATTTCAATATAATTTTTACAACTTTCAGAAATTCAAATTCATTCAACTATTCAAACGTTTAACTTTTTATCTAACAACAAAATTTTCAACTATTACTTTAATACTTTCGCTATCTAATATATTATTAATTTAACATCTTAAACTCCACGTTCAGCCAAAAAGAGTAATGCAAACACATGAAATGCGCCGTGCAGTGCTAACAATATATGATCGCGATAAATTGTACGATAGTGTCATCATTCATGAAAATATATACTACCTGTGAAAGCGCGAAAGTTTTGTTGTCTGAGGTTTTTCTGAAGCACTAGCATTGATTAATCACTGTGAAATTCATAGTCGACAACGGCGAACTTTCGATCGGAGTGTTAGAATTTTCGATTGGCGAATGAAAACGAGCCGGAGATGAAAACGAACCCGACCTGGTCAAGGAGGATTTGCACGAACCGATGCCCAATAATGTGAAGTCCAAAAGGAAATGGGTCCAATGTTATTGAGCTCCCTTCTGCCATAGATTTTAGCTTCATTATTTTCAAAATAAATTTAAAAATAATATTTGTTTATGAAATATGATTATGCTTTGAGGAAAAAAGATATCAAAACATTTTAAGTTTCCAAAAAATGATTCAGGGTAATTTTTGGAAGAAAATTTTTCTTCCACTCACAATACTTTAACTTTTTCTCAAATTAAACGCATGTCCAAACACAATTTCAACTTTCAGAAATTATTTTTTCAGCACAACTTCAAAAACTCTTTTTTCAAGTTTCGATCAAATCTATGTTCAAACGCTAGCTGAATGTGTGGGCTGAAAAATAGTCCAATACCAGGACCCTAGCATTTGAAATTATCTTTGCACAAATAGGCGTTAAATTTATTATTTATTTTTCTATACAGTAAACATAAATAATACATTGTTTATATACAGTTATAATGTGTGTCTATGTGTTATAATACACTGTTGAGAAGGAATCATTAATGGCTGCTAGTTTCTCTCGTGAAGAAGAAGAAGGAAGGAAACTTCTAGGTTTTCAGACAAATGAGAACATTTCGGATACTTCTAGGTCAAAGGCATATTTGGACTTCTCTCATTTGATCTCTCCACGTTCCCTCATCTCAACGGTTGTGCAAAGATATGATGGATTAAATAATGGTCATTCAGATGAAGAACACCACAGCTTATTCTACAACTGCACAACACTGGATCCCAAACTTTAAAATCTATCACATGGAATATGTACATAGCAAAAAGAATATTCTTCAGTTAAATTTTGTTACTAGTAAGCAAATAGGATTTAGACACATGTATAGATGGTTATTTTGATTCTTTTATTCTTTCATAGAATAGTTCTATATATAGATTGTCTCTGTACAAAATGAATACATTGAAAATTTTCACAAGATTGTTCTCATTTCTTTTACAATCTTTCATGGTATCAGAGCAGTAGCTCTTTCTTGGAAATATCTTCTTCTTCCTCTCTTTTCTGCGTCATAACACTTCATCATGACTGAAAAAACACACACCACTGTTGCTCGGTCTTCATCTGCTAATGCAGTCAATTTTGATACAAATCACCCATACTTTCTCCACTCATCAGATGCACCAGGAATGAGCCTTGTGATGCAGTGTTTGATGGAAGAGGTTTTCAAGGCTGGAGGAGATCAATTTTTTGATTGTTCTTTCACCAAAGAACAAGTTGGGCTTCATGGATGGAAAATGCCTTGCTCCTGCTATCACTTCCATTGACTATCAGCCATGGACAAGATGTAATGACATGGTGACTTCCTGATTACTAAAAACACTATCCAAAGACATTGGAGATAGTGTCATATATTCCAAATCTGCCAAAGACCTCTGGACCAGTCTTGAGCACAGATTTGGAAGGTCAAATGGAGCTAAGTAGTACCACATGTGCAAAGAACTATCCAGTTTAGTACAGGTAACCAGTGATGTAGCAGGGTACTTCAAAAAACTCAAATGTCTATGGGATGAAGTAGACTCTTTAATTTGTGATTTTAAGTGTGTTTGTGTTTGTGTATGTTCTGGAAAACAGAAACCGGAGAAATCCCTAGAGGATGAAAGACTTATACAATTTCTCATGGGTTTAAAATAATGTCTATGGACAAGCAAGGGGAAATATTTTGATGATGAACCATTTACCTAGCTTAGACCTTGTCTATTCTCTTGTATTACAGGATGAAAGTCAGAGAGAGATCTATATGAATCCTCTTCTCTCTGTTGAATCTTTATCCTTTATGGCGGGCACTCAAGCCAACCTTGCAGCACAAGGGAATTTTATGCAAAGGAACGTAAAACAAGGCCAAAGAAACACTGGGCAATTTCAGCAATCTCATAAATCAGGGAACAACATGCAATTTCAAAGATCATGAAGCAATATGCAAAAAAAGGGAGCACTCCACAAAGAAATTTTGTTTCAAAAGGAAAGAAGCACAAGTTCAATCCTAATTTATCTTTCACCCATTGCAAGAAAATAGGACATTCAGTGGGAGATTGCTATAGAATCATTGGTTTCCCTGAAGATTTTGAATTCACCAATCATAGAGGTTCTTAAATTCAATTCAGAAGCAATGGAGTTATCACAAGGGAACAGGGAGAGGATGCAAGCAACTACTCTGAAGTTCTAACTCAGCACCTTTCCAAAGATCAATTTTCGCAATTGGTCCAGATGATAAAGCAAGTGAAGGTTCCAGATATAGGGAGTTTTAATTCAGAAATCAACACAAATGAAGTAGTTGGTACTATTATGAAATACACTGGAAGTTGTTTTTCAGTTTTCAACACTAACACCTGGATTATTGATTCAGGAGCTTCAGAGCATATGTGTTTTAATTCAAATGCTTTCATTTCTTTAAAACCTCATCCGGTTCCCTTAGATATAAATCTGCCCAACTATTTTATGGTGAGAGTCACATATATTGGAAGAGTTCCTATTTTTGCTGAATGTATTTTAGAAAACATTCTTCATGTTCCCAGTTTCAAATATAACCTACTATCAGTCAATAGATTATGTGTTCAGTTTCACTATATAGTCTTATTTACTCATAATCGATGTCTCTTGCAGGCCCCTTTAATGAAGAGGACTCATGTTTTTGGTGAAGAAAGGGAAGAATTATATTTGTTGCAACCCAGTGTTGATAGGATTAGCTCAAAGGAGAAAAGTTTTTTACCTTCAAATCAAAGTGTTTTTAGTCAAGTTTCAGTTGGTTTCCCTTTTTCTGCAAATGCATCTTCTGATGTAAATATTTGGCACATTAGATTGGGGCATTTGCCTTTTTCATCAATGAAGCATCTCAGTTTTATTTCAAGTTTTCCTAATTCTGAATGTTTCTGTGATATTTGTCCTCAAGCTAGGCAAACTAGGATTCCTTTTTCTTTGAGTCAAATTACTTCCAAAAGAGCATTTGAATTATTTCATGTTGATACATGGGGACCTTATAAGGAATCTACTTACAATGGTTTTAGGTATTTCTTGACTATTGTGGATGATTTTAGTAGAGGGACTTGGACTTTTCTGTTAATCACAAAGTCTAATGCCTTTTCAGTTTTAAAGGATTTTCTCACGATAGTTGAAAGGGAATTTGGAGTGAAGTTCCAGAAACTAAGGACATACAATGCATTTGAACTAGGAAAAGACCCTCAACAGGCTGCCTTTCTTAGTTCCCTAGGGATTTTGCATCAAACATCTTGTGTAGGCACACCTCAACAGAATGGGATTGTTGAAAGGAAGCACAAGCATCTTCTAGAAATGTCAAGGGCTTTATTGTTTCAATCAAAGGTACCTATACCATATTGGGGAGAATGCTTGTTGACAGCCACCTATTTGATCAACAGGCTGCCCTCTAAGGTACTTCATGACAAGACACCTTTTTCTATATTGTTTAACCAACCATCTTCTTATGAAATGCTTAAGAGTTTTGGATGTATTTGTTTTGCATCTACCCTATCTGGTGGGAGGAACAAACTTGAGCCAAGGGCTAAGGATTGTGTTTTCTTGGGATATCCCATGGGTCAAAAGGGATATAAAGTGCTAGAATTAGATACAAAGAGAGTTGTTGTATCCAGGGATGTTCACTTTAATGAAACCAAATTTCCTTTTGCCTCAAACACCTCATCTCCAGATCTTATCTTCCCTACTCCCACACCAGTAGAAACAACCTTACCTGAACCTTTCCAACATCTTCTTTACCTAAACCTAGCATTCCTCAAACACCCAGTCCTTCTAGGACTCACTCACCAATTGTCACTACTCTTAGATCACCTCAGTCCTCTCATTCCTCTGGTTCTACTAGCTATGGGGAGCACCCCACACCTGCACCTACACCATCAGTGAGAAAATCCACCAGAGTCACTACATGGCCTAGTCATCTAAAGGATTTCATTTGTAACAACATATACCTAACAGACTTGACCACCTCATGTTTTGTTAATCCTTCTCAACCTAATATTTTTTTTCTTTTGGAGCCCTTTCTAGCCATAATCAGCAGGTAATGTAGTCTATATCAGCTATCTCAGAATCTAGTAGCTTCACTAAGCCTCTAAGCATCCAGGCTGGCAGCAAGCAATGCAATCATAGAATGATGCTTTGGAAGCTAATCACACTTGGGATGTAGTTATCTTACCAAAGGGAAAGAAAGCTTTACCTTGTAAATGGGTTTACAAGGTCAAACATAATTCAGATGGGTCAGTTGAAAGGCTTAAAGCACGACTAGTAGTCAGAGGGTATATCCAACGGGAAGGAATAGACTACACTGAGACATTTTCCTTGTGGTAAAGATGACCACTATATGATGCTTATTGGCCATTGGAATCAAGAAAAACTGGCATATTCATCAAATGGACGTCAATAATGCATTACTACACGGTACTTTGCAAGAAGAGGGTTTTATGAACTTTCCAACATGTTTATCTCCACCTACTGTCAACCATGTCTGTTTACTGAAGAAATCATTGTGTGGGTTAAAACAGGCGTCACGAAAATGGTATGTCCGTCTTGCGGGTGCTTTAAGTTATAAAGGCTACTCATCATCTCTAAATGATGACTCCTTATTCTTTAAAAGGGGGAATAGACTAATCTCAGTTGTAGCCGTTTATGTTGATGACATACTCATTCGTGGAGATGACACAGAAGAGATTATTGATCTTATATCTTTCCTCAACACTGAACTCAAAGTCAAGGACTTGGGAAACTTACATTACTTTCTAGGCATGGAAATACTTAGAGAAAAACAGGGCATTGTTATGTGTCAAAGGAAATTCACCTTAAATTTATTGAAGGAATTTGGTGTCTCTGATCTCTCCTGTGTTTCTTCGCCTCTAGATCCTTCTGTCAAGTTGCATGCTGAAGAAGGGCCTTTGCTATGTGATCCCACCATTTATCGCCACCTTGTGGGAAGTTGAACTACCTAACCCACACAAGGCCCGATTTATCCTTCGCAGTGTTGAAATTGAGTCAGTATATGCAGCAGCCCAGGTCTTCTCACTTCACATCTTCTCTTCGAGTATTACGATTCTTGAAATCAGATCCAGGACAAGGGATTCTTCTAAACTCCGATCCCTCACTTTCCTTGTTAGCATTTTGTGACGCTGACTGGGCTTCTTGTCCAAATAATCGAAGATCTGTAAGCGGCTTCTACATCACTCTTGGGGGATCTCCAATTTCTTGGAAATCGAAGAATCAAGCCTTTGTTTCCTTATCATCCACTGAAGCGTAGTATCGCTCCATGCGTAGAGTTGTTGCTGAGCTCACTTGGCTCACGCGTCTTCTCTCTGATATCTCTGTATCACCATCTTTGCCATTGCCGGTCTTCTCTGATAGCAAAGCAGCCATCAACATTTCTCGAAACCCCATCTTACACGAAAGAACGAAGCATGTGAAACCCGATTGCCACTTTGTTCGGCAACAGTTCCTTTTCGGACTGATTTCCCTTTCTTATGTTCCATCCTCGTCTCAACTCGCCGATCTATTCACCAAATATCTCTCAGGTCCTTCACATATATCCTCTATTGGCAAACTGGGGGTAATTTCTTTACCCCTCCACCTTGAGGGGGGATGTTGAGAAGAAATCATTAATGGCTGCTAGTTTTTCTCATGAAGAGTAAGAAGGAAGGAAACTTCTAGGTTTTCAGACAAATGAGAACATTTCGGATACTTCTAGGTCAAAGACATATTTGGACTTCTCTCATTTGGTCTCTCCACGTGCCCCTATCTCAACGGTTGTGCAAAGATATGATGGATTAAATAATGACCATTCAGATGAAGAACACCACAGCTTAATCTACAACTGCACAATATTGGATCCCAAACTTTAAAATATGTCACATAGAACATGTACATAGCAAAAAGAATATTCTTCAGTTAAATTTTGTTACTAGCTAGCAAATAGGATTTAGACACATATATACATAGTTATTTTGATTCTTTTATTCTTTTATAGAATAGTTCTATATATAGATTGTCTCTGTACAAAATGAACACATAGAAATTTCTAGATTGTTCTCATTTCTTTTACAATTTTCATACACACACTTGCTATTTTTAGTTTAGTGGATTGGGTGGGCGACTATTTAGGTCAATTCTGAATTTTAGGCCATATGCAAAAACCTTCAATTGAATTGAGCTACTTGGTCGATCGGAGCAGTAACAGGACTAGCTCCATGTTCATGTTGCCACTTTTGTACACCCTCAGTTCTAATTTGTTTTGTCACTTTTTGTTTATTGAAAGTCTAATTCAAATTACAGTCTCTCTATAACAGCATCCTCATATAACATCACTTCACTATAAAAGTCAAGTTCTTTCGGAAGCAAATTTCATGTTCTGTTTCAAAATGTGTTTTGTATAACAACAATTCACTATAACATCCAAAAATATCTGGAACAAACGAGGTTGTTATAGAGAGGTTTGACTGTAAATTATGTAGATGTATACGTAGGGTTGTGCACGGATCAGATTTAGCACATTTTGGATTCGGACTTCGGATTCTAGAAAATGCAATCCGAATTTGATCTGAATTATATCAGATCGAATTTCGGATCGTATTATTATGCCTCAAAGTTACAAACTAGTATGTATATTTTCTTTGTAAAAGAGGCAATGCATTAAGAAAAATTCATGTTTATGCAATTATGAGAGTACTATGATGCCAATATAGCTAAATCTAGCAATTGTAAAGGTAATAACTTGGAGGAAGATGTAAAGAAAGTACTGACAATCCAAAATTAAAGTGTAGTATTTATACATTGCCTAATAATTTCGAATTTCGGATCGGATCAGATTAAAATATACCAATCCGAATCCAATCCGAAATCTGAAATTTTTATAAACACTATCTGAAATCCGATCCAATCCGAAATCTGAAATTGAATGGATCGGTTCGGATTTCGGATATCCGATCCGAATGAACAACCCTATGTATACGGGTAAAACCAAACCCACTGAGCATTTCGAATTCCCGGTGAGGAAAACGGAGCAGGGACATTACCTTAAGGAATCAGAGTCAGAAGGAGGAGCCTTTTGCATCGGGGCTCGAGCAAAACACCTGCCCCGAGGGGCATCGGGACCATGTCCCCCGGGGGCTGTTCGAGCCTGAAGACTTCGGAGAGCATTACTAGAAAACCACATACGACTAACAAAGGGTTGTAATGTTCGTGCCCAATCGGACATCACTGCGTGAATCTCGGCGCGTATCGGTAAAAAATCATTGATTAGCGAAATGGAAATTTTTTACCTTTCTTACCGTAAAACTCACCTGCTATATAAAGGGGAGGCTTATTATTCATTAGGGACATTGTAAACACACATACCAAGGCAAGTTACTTCAATTCTCTTTGTTCTTCAAAGTTCTTATTTTTGTTCCTAAGTTCTTCATATGTGCAAACTCGAAATCGAAGGCAGGTTCCTCACTGAGCCGTTAACCGAGCCCGGGATCACTCTTATCATTGGTTTTGCCATTTATTACGTCTTTCATTTGCTTAATCTAATATCATTAATCAGAATTAATCCATATATTTTTAAAACCACATATAAATTCAATTGTTATCTGTTTTTAAAGGTAAACAGTAGATATCATTTAAATTTAAAATAAAAAGCAAATTAAAATGTCGTAACTTATCATCTTTTTTCTATGTAATAATGCAATTAGAAAGTCTAGTCAAAGATTCTTAAAATGATCTTGGGAAATCGAATGCACGTAACAAATATTTAATTTTCTTTCCTCTATACTTTTATTATTTGGCCTATGGTCATTTCACGAGTTCTGTTTAAGAGTAGAAAATGAAACCAGTTTCCATATTCACAATTAAGCTCCTCGTCACAAACAAGAGATTTTGTAGTTATCAATTGTCGAGGGCCATGTTGGGCTAAATCGAACGAAGTGCTGCAATAGCCCCTTTTAAGCTTGCTATTTAAAATGTATTCACAATTTTGTAATATATTTAAAAATTAGCTAATTATCCAAATTTCAGGACTAAGTATCCTGAATTTTTAAATTCAAGACTTAGTGTCGAATTTTTGAGCTATTAATTTGAAATTTAGGACACTTTGTCCTGAATTTCTGAACTACTAATTTAAAATTCAGGACATAAGATTCGAACTTCAGGACACAATTTTCGAACTTTAAGACACGATGTCCTGAATTTCTGAACTACTTATTTAAAATTTATGACATAAGATTCAGGACAAAATTTTTAAAATTTGGGACACGATGTCCTGAAGTTTGAATTTTGAGATTTAAACTCTAGGACGTCGTGTCCTGAAGTTTGAGAGAAATTGGTTAATCATTAAATATATTATAAATTGTGGATATATTTTAAGTAGCATGCTTAAGATGGCTACCTGATGTCATTTCCACGGCTAAATCAGCCCAGATATACTCTTAATATGGTAGGATATTATCCAGTTTGGATCAAGCTCGCGCAATTTACCAAAAGACCTCACACAATTATGAGATTCCTACACTTTATATGTAAACTCCCAATCTTTTAGCTACCAATATGAGACTTTGTTCGCACACCTAACAATCTCCCCTCGAACTAAGTTTCATGTGGCACACTACCACGATCCACAGGTTAATTTTAGAGATTCATTTTGTGTCACTCGCATCATTAGAGTATTTATGGCAACCGAAGTTCGCAATTAGCTTCTTTTTGTATGCACGTCTCTAAGCTCGTAAGGATAAGCAAATCGAGCCCCACACCATCACTCAATCATCACCATACTCGTCCCATCGAACCTGGCTTTGATACCATTCGTTGGGCTAAACCAGTCCAGATATGCTTTTAGTATGGTGTCATATTGTCCGCTTTGGATCAATCACATAAGGTTTTTCCAAAATTCCTCACACCATTAAGAGATTCATACACCTTATATATAGACTCACAATCTTCTCAGCTACCAACGTGGAACTTTGTTCGCACACTTAACATGTCATTTGCTTGTCAAAACTAAAAGTTAAGTAGTATAATTATGTCATTTATTACGGACAATAATTTATTCTAATTCATATTGTTTCATTGAAGTATAAAGATAAGTAATATAATTAGAAGAATTATATCTATAAATCTCCAAAATTTGCGTTTTATAACAATGGTGGACGTCAAAATATTCAGTCAAATCAAATTAATGATAAAGAGGCAATCCAAGGTGTAAAATCAGTGTCACAAACTAGAATCTTTTCTAATCTCTTTATCTCAACCAAATCTAACAGCTAATAATATTAATGAAAGACAAGCTAGGTCGGTGTTCTTTAGTGGGGATTTCTTGTAATATTAAGGATCGTTTGGTACAACAGTGGGATATCTCATGATGTTCCATGGCGTAGAATATCCAAGAAATTAGTTATTCTACCTTTTATATAAAATGACTATTCATCATTTTAGTATAAAGTTATTCCCCGATTAACTAATATCCCAAATCAAACACAAAATAAAGTTAATATTAAACTTTATCCCCAAATTATTATCCTTATCCCATGCCAAACAACCCCTTATAGTTTATCGAAAAAGAGTTGTTAACTTTTACAAAGTTATATCATCTTCTTTCTCAAGAAAACCACATGTTTGAATGAATACCATTAATAATTATAAGCTTCTTGCCTATTGGTTAGGGAGGGGTCTCACTCTTCTTCTTGGCCAAGGAAAGTGTTAAAAACACTTGGTTGACAACTCTAATATATATATGGGGGACCTCTCTTTCTCTTGGCTAAGGCCTAAGGCTAAGTACTACTACTACTTCCTTGTTGGGGTCCCCAAAAAATTACATAAAAGTCAGAAGAGTCTTATTCCAACTTCATTTCAATGTCCTTATAACTCCTTAACATTTTCATAATGGAAAAGGGCCAAAATTGTCCCCGGTCTATTGAATTTGGTACAAATATGTATTTCATTGTATAGAGTACATATTAACTTTTTGAATTGATCATCTTAGCGTTTGAGGTGTATCATAAAATTTTCAACCTTAAACTTTAGTGAATTTTCAGTTCTTAGCATCAAATTTGATTTTTGTATTACAATTGAATTTGAGTTATCTTGTTTTGGATTAATGTTGGATAACTTAGCAATTTATCGGACATTATAAATCATAATTGTCCTAATAAGAAGATACTCCCTCCGGTCCACAATAAGTGATTTTTTGGCTTTTTTTGCGGTCTAAAATATTAGATTTTTTCAGATTTCAAGAATGAGTTAATTATTTTTTTCTACATTGTCCTTGGAATAAATAGTGTTGGAGTATGTATTTGGAGTATTTATGTGAAGAAATAGTAAAGTTTAATATGACCAATTTTATTACTAATCAATGTTAAAATATGAATTTCTTATTTTGTGTGAAAAAAACCAAAAAATTACTTATTGTAACCGGATGGAGTACTGATGTGTGGCTAGAATTCGTGATTTTAAGCATTATATCCCTCGCATTTTATGAGCTTTAATGATAAAATACACGTCGTATGTGCCTAATAGGGTTTATTTTATGTGTAGGTGAATTGGAAATGGAAACGGGGCTAAACGGATGCAAATACGTCGAANTTTGATGCAGGGAATTTCGTTGGAGGATTTTGGACAGAGGATTCTACTCAGTTTTTCTTCTCTTCTCTTCTTTTAGTTTTATAGTGTAGTCGTTCTAGAGTATTGGGTGTTACATGAATGTTGTAGTTGAAGCTTGAATTATTCTTATTGTTTATCTTAATTGGTTTGTTTATTCAATCTTGTGCTTAATTATTCAATTGCTTGATCACAATTGAATACTATCTACGAATCTAGGGTTGAACTCGGGAGAGGGAATTCTAGATTGCATATAAGATTGGGTAGAGCAAGATCTTAACCCTTCAGGGGAGCGGATTTGCGGTTAGGATAGGAATATACCTAATCGCCTTGCTTGGTTATTATACGGGAATTATTAATGCGTTCTTGTTAATCCTGATTCCATAGGAATATAGGCATTAGGTTAACTTGAATAGGCGAGTTGTACTTCGGGAGAAGGCTACGAGCAATATTAACCTCGTCAATCAATAAACCTGATTAGAAGATTTAGGTCGAAAACTCAACGTGATTGTTTAACAACCCATAACTCTAGAATATCAATTTACCTTGAATTCATCTTTAAGTTAGTTGTCTATTTAATCTTTTGATTTACTATTTTAGATTAATTCTAGTTAAATATTTGTTTGAGTTTAGTTTAGTGGATAGTTAATCACAAGTCCCTGTGGGTACGATATCTGGACTTCAATTCCTATATTACTTGTCGACCACGTACACTTGCGTGTGCGTTGGGAAATCAACCAACAAGTACCAAAAAAAGATAAAATTCATTGGGAAATAAGAGAAGACATCGAGCGTGGGGTTTTGTTATTAAATTTCAGTTTGGAACTAATGGATAGGCTGGATCTGCAGAGATGATAGGTTACATAATTTGATATGTGATTAACAAAGGTCATTTAAACCAAATTCAATATATCTGGGATAATTTTGACCTTTTCTCATTTTGTGCGGCTTGAACAAAGATGTAGTTTTGAAGCCTCCAAGCAGCGAGGAAGAGGCTATGGCCCCGGCTCCGAAGCCGGGGAAAGATAATAAGAGGAAGAGGGTCTCGGCATCCGAGGACCCTAAACCCAAAAGGCAGCAGCTCGGAAACCCAAGGGGGAAGTTATCCCTCTGACTGTGGAGTCAGTCCAAAGGTTAAGGGAAGAAGAAGAAGAAGAAGAAGAAGAAGACGAGGGTGGTGACTCGGCGCTGGTGGCTCGAATGAGGAAGACTTCCAAGATCGCCAAGCCTTCTAAACCGTCGACGATTGTCGAGACCGTGCCTCGTGCTGAAGAAATTTCGGGCAAGGTCCCCGAATCAGCTGAGGTCGAGGTTGTCTCACCTCGAACGGCGATCATATCAGAGGGGCTGATCCCGAGACCCCTAGAGCCGAACAGAGCGCCTTGGATGACTCTCTTGGGGAAATGACAACAGGTCACTCACCATCTCTACCAGCCTTTTTCGAAGAGGCCATAAGGGATGCTCGAGCCATAAGGACTCCTGAAATAGGCGGAGTCCCCGGTGAGGAGGATCCTTTTCGGGATTTCTCTGCCGGGGTTGATGATGCCTTCGATCTCAACGATGCATCCAACCTCTTCGAAGAGGCCCAACATCTTCTAAGCCGAGTAAGTATGAAATTTGTTGATGTAGGTTTCTTCCATTTTTCCTTTTCTCTGTCTAACTCCTTCCTTTTCTATGCAGGCTTTTTCTAAGTCCAGAGCCGACTTAAACCAATGCGAGGCTGATATCCAACGGCTTTCGAAGGAGAGGAATGCTCTCAAGCTCCTCTGTTAGCAGAAGGATGAGGAGATCAGGGACCTCCGAGCTGATTTGGCCAGGGCCCGTAAGGAGAAAACCTAGTTGAATGAGCAAGTAACAATTCTCCTGAAAAAATATGGGCTCGATACAAAGGTGGAAGCTAATGTTTCGATGTCACAGTTGCAGTAAAACATCGAGAAGATCGATCTATTCCGCGAGGAGGTCGATCAAGCGAAAGTTGACCGCCACAAGTGAAAGGAAGGCATGGATCGTCTTGCTGCGAAAAAAGAGTCTGCCTTGGCTCAGTTGTCATCGACCGAAGTCCAACTTCGAAATGCTAGGGAGAAGTGCTTGGCCCATGCCAAGAGGATTGAGGAACTCGAGGGTGAACTTGCTAAGGCCCAAGCTGAGGCCAAAAAAGCAAACACCCAAGCTGACAAGTTGGTAGCCATATATCTGGCTGATGCCGAGGCTGCTCAAGCACAACTAAGGGAGGCTACCGATCGAGCAGAATGGACTGTTGAGATAGCAAAATGCCAATCTCGGAGAGAGACCCTCGAGGAGATTCATGCCCGAGGTTTCGACCTTTCTGAGGAGATAGCTCAGGCAAAGGTGCATGAAGCTGATGCCAGGCTACTGGCCTCTTCCAACGATGACGATGACGATGAAGGTAGCAAGAGCGGGTCCAATAATAATGGGGGGCCCGAGAAGGAAGCTGTCCCCGAGGAAAGAGTCACCACCGGACATAGTTAGGGCACTTGTACTTTTGTTTTATTTTCTTTTTGTGTAGGACTAGATCGGTCCGTTGCAAATACCTCTGTTGATATATATAAGAATGTTTCTTTTTGATTTTCGTATCAAATTTATGCCTTGTGATAATTTCAAATCTTCTTTGTGCCTTGTAAAATTTTAATATAATTTATGCCTTGTGTTCGAGTGAGTTCTTGCTCGAACTCGAAGTAATAGAACCCTTAGTTTTAAATTGAATGAGAATGGATTCTCGAACTGTAGTTAAGTGAGTTCTTACTCGAACTCGAAGTAGTAAAACCCTTAGGTTTGAATTGAGTGAGAATGGATTCTCAAACTTAAAAATGTAATGGCCCTTAGGTACTTTGAATCGGGCTGGTATGGCCTCAGAAGAATGGTTTTTCCCCTTTTCGGCTTATAGATTCTTATGTATAGGAATTTCGTTATGCCTTAGCATGAATCTTTTATCCATTGTTTTTTTTAAGGTTTAGTATTGCTCTAAACCTTTTATTTTTTATGCCTTAGCACAAATTTGTATTTAAACAATTTGATACCTCTTAAGGTTTTTCGAGGGTTGATATTATCGAAGCCCTTTGATTATTTGCTGAGGGTAGCATTTTTTAACTGGTTCTTAAAAGAATTCGAAGGCATGTTTTCATTGCGGAACTCGGACGTCTACGAGCCGCGTTAGTTTGGTTGTAGCCTTTGGGCATGCCTCTTGGGCTTGTTGTCACAACCCAAACTACCAAGTCGTGATGACGCCTATCGTGGTACTAGGCTAGCTGACTCACTACCAAAACAACGCAATATTTTATTTTCAAACAAATAACTTTCGAGCTATTTAACAATAGATCTTTAATAAAAAAATTCAAATCAAAGAAAATGTGAAAATAAAGGCCCGACATCGGGTGTCACTAGTCATGAGCATCTAGGATACAAGTCTGATACCGTCTACTCAAAATGGCAAGAGAAGTATAATAAAAATGAACAACTAGAAGATAGGAGGGAGAATAGCAAGGATGCGATCGCCGTGCAGCTACCTTGCTAAGCTCTAGAATGAACTGAGGAAGAATCATCACTCACTCGGATGTCTTGTGGCACCTGGGTCTGCACACAAGGTGCAGCGAGTAATGTGAGTACTCCAACTCAGTAAGTAACAACTATAAATAAAGGTTGAGTGCAGTGACGAGCAGTATAATCACATAAAGTTCAAAATTTTGAAGTCTCAGTGAAACGACAAGTGTCAAATCAGTGTTCAAGTCAAAATATCATTTAAAACTCCAGTTCCAATGGAAACACGTACGAATATCTTCAACATTTTCAATAAAGGCTCAATATAAAAATATAGTGGAAATAATGATTTCATCAACAGACCCCTCGGGTAAGCCTCCCAATCACTCGTCACTCAACACTCATCACTCAGCACTCACACACAGTAGGTACCTGCGTTCACTGGGGGTGTACAGACTCCGGAGGGAATTCTATAGCCCAAGCATTATATCAATGCGGCATGCAGCCCGACCCAATATCGCTGCGACATGCAGCCCGATGCATATATCGTTGCGGCGTGCAGCCCGATCCATATATCATTGCGGCGTGCAGCTCGATCCATATATCTATATACTGTTGCGGCGTGCAGCCCGATCCATATATATTCTCACAATCAGGACCTCGGCCTCACTCGGTCATCAACCTCACAAGACACTCGGGCGTTTTAGTAAAATCAGGGGACTCAGCCCAAAACAACTTTCATATATTTTAAAATAGAGTAATGAAACTAAATTAAACTAGTAAACAGGAAAATCATGATTGAGGATATGCTTTCAAATTAAAACAGTGTGAGGATAGTATAAAATATCCTTGAGGGTCCAAACAGTACGGCACAAGGCCCCAAACATTGCGTTCAACCCAAATTATAAGAATTATTTCTAATACATATAGCAATTATACAGTTTTAATCAAAATATGCAACTCTATAGTTTCTACGGGACGGACCAAGTCACAATCCCTAACGGTGCACGCCCACACACCTGTCACCTAGCATGTGCATCACCTCAATGTAGTGAAATAGTAAAAAATTCCGGGGTTTCATACCCTTAGGTCTAGATTACAGTCGTTACTTACCTCAAACCTAACGAAAATCTACTCCGCAATGCCCTTGCCGCTCGACTCGGCCACAAATCACCCCGAATCTATCCAAAATCAGTATATTATCATTAATATATGCTAAAGGAACGAATCCCACATAAAAATTATCAAATTAAACCATAAATCCCGAAATTGGCCAAACCCGACCCCCGAGCCCACGTCTCGGAATCCAACAAAAATTACAAAACTAGAAACCTCTTTCACTCACGAGTCCAACCATACCAAATTTACTCCAATACGATAACAAAATCTCATTCAAAATTCCAAAAATCCAACTCAAGAATTTCCCCCCAATTTTCCACCTCAAATCACAAACTAAATGCTGAAATTAAAGGCATAATCATGGAATTTGACCAAAATTAGATAGAAATAACTTACCCCAAACACCCACGCAAGAATCTCTCCAAAAATTGCCTTCTCCCAAGATCCCACTCCAATTTTATGTTATGAGTTCGAAACCCTCGTTTGAACCTTTTAAATTTTGCCCAGATATTCCTTCATCGCGATCGCGGAAATAGCCTCGCGATCGCGAAGCAGAAACAGGCTGTCCCATATTTTTTACTCTATGCGATCGCAGAAGTCTCCACGCGGTCGTGAACCTCTGCCACACAACCCTAAGCGATCGCAACCTGCGTCACATGATCACGTAGAGCAATCACCTCCACTCCCCATCAGCTTCAATACCATACGCGAACGCGACACTGGCCACGTGTTAGTGAAGCACTACCTCACGCACGTACGTGATCGCGACCCTATCTCTGCGATCAGGTAGAACAACTTCACATCTGTCTCAAATAAGCCTACACGATCGTGAACATACCCTCGCGATCATAAATAAGGAAATCAGAAGGCTCACACCAGCAGTTGACAGCCATTTGCAAAGTTGAAAAACAACCCGTTAACCACCCGAAACTCACCCGAGGCCCTCGGGACCTCAACCAATCATACCAACACCTCCCATAACATCATATAAACTTAGTCGAGCCTTCGAATCACTCATAACAACATCAAATTACCAAATTACCCTCGGATTCAAGTATAAGAATTTTTACACTTCCAAAATTCGCCAACGATGCCGAAACCAACCAAACCACGTCCGAATGACCTGAAATTTTGCACGCATGTCACAAATGACACTACGAACCTATTACAACTTCCATAATTCCATCCCAACCCCGATATCACATTTTCCACTGCCGACCGGAACTTGCAAAATTTTCAATTTTGCCAATTCAAACCTAATTCTACCACGGGCCTCCAAATTACATTCTGAACTGAACCAACCTGCCCGATACCATACAATACAGCTGAACAACACCTAAATAAAGAGAAATGGGGAAAACGGACTATAACTCTCGGAACGACCGGCCGGATCGTTACACTTGTTTTCCTAATAACACTTTGAACTTGTTCAAAGTGTTAGACCTCGAGTAGGGTGGTCTTGGACTATAAAATAGAGGGTTGCCTCTTTGAGGTCTTATGATCTCAAAATTTGACAGTTCGAACATACCAATTTTTGTTACGGCAATCCCCGAGTATAGGGTTGATCGTTCGAAGTGTAGTTGCACTTGGTCCTCTAGCCAGTTTTCACACGAAATCATAAGTATGGAGCTTGTAAAGTAGAAATTTCATTAAGGTGTGAGATATATGGTAAGGAAAATTACTTCTTTCAATAATTCATACATGCGTACATGTTTTTCCACTAAGGTTCGAGTAATCTATACGGACAGGGTTCATTCGACCGTTTGGCCCTTTACAAAAAACTTTCCTATCAAGACCCTGTTGACATAAAGTATTTTCCTTGAAATATAACATCCAAGGGTGGTTCCCCCCAGTATTCGAGGTTGATAGTAAAGAAGCCTCGGATACTATAAGTTAGCACGAACGACGGTTGCCTCTTTAAAAACCTTACCGGAAAAACCCATTTGGGATAAAAACTGGTCGAAGGAAAAAAGGGTGCAACGCTTGCTTTATGATCTAATATCTTATTTCCTGGAGGTAACTTCGATGCCTTCACTCGAACACCTGAAATTAAGCTAGTGTAAAACGTAAGTGAAAAAGGATAAAGTCGTGCCTCAACAATAGTATCGTTTGAGGAGTGATATGTTACAATTACTTGGTAGTTACTCACCGTTCATGTACCAAGCTTGTAGGATCTCTTTCCGACGATATCGAGGACCTGGTACGGTCCTTCCTAATTTAGGCCTAGTTTTCCTTCGTTTGGGTCTCGAGTATTGAGGGTGACTTTTCTCAGAACTAAGTCCCCGATTATAAAGTGGCGAAGGTTGGTCCTTCAATTATAATATCTTTCGATGCGTTGTTTTTGTGCCGACATTAGAACGAGGGCAGCTTCCCATTTTTCATCTAGTAGTTCGAGGCTAGTATTCATAGCCTAGTGATTTGAGTGTTCCGTTGTGTATCGAAACCCGGCACTAGGTTCTCCGACTTCGATCGGGATCAGGGCTTCGACGCCATATACTAAGGAGAACAGCGTTGCCCCCGTACTGGATTTCGACGTTATTCGATATGCCCAAAGGACTTGGGGTAGAATTTCTCTCTATTTTCTCTTGATGTCGTTCAATCTTTTCTTAAGATTCTGGATGATTGTCTTATTCGTCGATTCGGCCTGTCCATTTCCACTAGGATGCTAAGATGTTGATAATATCCTTTTTATTTTGTGATCTTCGAGAACTTTGTTATTTTGCTGCCGATGAACTATTTTTCGTTGTTGTATACAATCTCGGAAGGTATCCCGAATCGGCATATGATGTGATTCAAGGTGAAGTCTATAACTTCCTTTTCTCTCAGTTTTTCGAAAGCTTGTGCTTCAACCCACTTAGAGAAATAGTCAGTCATAAACAAAATGAATTTAGCTTTACCTGAGGCCGATGGCAGAGGCGACAATGTCCATTCCCCATTTCATGAATGGCCATTGGGATAAGACTGAATGAAGTTGTTCTCCGGGTTGGTGGATCATCAGTGCATACCTTTGGCACTTATCGCATTTTCGAACGAATTCTATAATGTCTTTCTCCATATTGGCCTAATAATATCCCGCTCTGATGACTTAATGAACTAGTGATTCGGCACCGGAGTGATTCCCGCAAGTACCCTCGTGAACCTCTCGCATGATGTAATCGGTGTCTCCTGGCCCCAAGCATACTGCCAATGGTCCATCGAATGTCCTCCTATATAAGGTTCCATCTTCAGCCAATGTGAATCGAGCAACTTTTGTTCGTAGAGTCATTGATTCCTTAAGGTCCGATGGGAGCTTTCCGTTTTTCAAATATTCAATATATTTATTCCTCCAAATCCCAGGTTAGGCTTGTGGAGTTTATTTCGGCATGTCCTTCTTTGATCACTGACTTGGAGAGTTTTACGACAGTCCCCGAGCTGATTTCGTTGTCTTCGAATAACGATCCCAGATTCGCAAGGGCATCTGCCTCGCTGTTTTGTTCTCAAGGTACGTGCTGCAAAGTCCATTCTTTAAAATGATGTATTATTACCTGCAATTTATCCAAATACCTTTGCATTCGATCCTCTCGAACCTCAAAGGTTCAGTTGACTTAGTTTACCACCAGTAAGGAGTCGCATTTGTCCTCGATGACTTCCGCTCCCAAGCTTTTAGCCAATTCGAGACCTGCAATCATGGCCTCGTACTCGGCCTCATTATTAGTCAATTTAGCAGTTTTGATAGATTGCCTACTTTTATTTCCCGTGGGTGGCTTCAGAATGATGCCTAGCCCGGACCTTTTCACATTCGAATCACCGTCTGTAAAAAGGGTCCACGCCCCTGATGATGTACCCGACTTCATCAAAAGTTCTTTTTCAACTTCGAGTACGAGGGCTGGCGCGAAGTCGGCCACAAAGTTTGCTAAAATCTGAGACTTGATGGTTGTTCGGGGTAGATACTCGATATCATACCCACTGAGTTCGACGACCCATTTGCCAATCGGCCCGATAACTCGGGCCTATGTAAAACATTACAAAGAGGGTAAGTGGTTATCACACATATTGGGTGATATTGAAAAAACAATTTTAATTTCCTTGAGACACTTATTAGGGCAAGTGCTAATTTTTCTAAGTGTGGGTACCGGGTTTCGGCCTCGCCTAAGGTTCGACTGACATAATAAACGGGAAATTGCGTACCTTGCTCTTCTCGAACTAGGACACCACTTATCGCGACTTTCGAGACCGCTAAGTATAAGTAGAGATTTATATCTGCCTTTGGAGTATGAAGCAACGGTGGGCTCGAGAGGTATCGTTTTAATTCTAACGACTGCTGGCACTCCGGGGTCCAGGAAAAATTGTTCTTCTTTTTGAGTAGTGAGAATAACCTATGACTCCGATCTGATGATCTCGAGATGAATCGACCTAAGTCGGCTATCCGCCCCATCAGCCTTTGCACGACTTTAACACTATCCATGCCTGTAATGTCTTCGATAATCTTGATTTTATCGGGGTTGATCTCGATTCCCCGATTTGACACCATAAAGCCGAGGAACTTTCCCGAACCGACCCCGAAGTCACATTTCACGGGATTGAGCTTCATACTGTACTTTCTCAGTATTTTGAAGGTTTCCTGTGTATTTTGAAGGTTTCCTGCAAATGTGTCAAATGGTCATCTGTGCGCAGGGACTTAACTAGAATTTCATCAATATATACTTCCATTGACTTACCTATTTGTTCTTCAAACATTTTGTTTACTAGGCGTTGGTAGGTATCACCAGCATTTTTCAGCCCGAAAGGCATTACGTTATAGCAATATGTGCCATACTTAGTGATGAATGAGGTCTTTTCCTGATCCTTTGGGTTCAATTGAATTTGATTGTACCCGGAATAGGCGTCGAGAAAACTAAGGGTCACGTGGTCGGCTGTGGCATCGATTATGCGATTGCTGTTAGGCAAAGGAAAAGAGTCTTTGGGGCTTGCCTTGTTTAAATCTTTATAATCTACACACATCCTCAGTTTGTTCCCTTTTTAGGGACTACGACTACATTTTCTAACCATTCGGGATATTTTACTTCCCAAATAGATCCTATTTTGAGAAGTTTAGTCACCTTGTCCTTGATGAATGCATGTTTTACCTCGGACTGGGGCCATCTCTTTTGTTTCACTAGTCGGAACTTTGGATCCAGAATCAATTGATGTGTTGTTATATATGGTGGGATCCCTGTCGTGTCTAAGTGGGACCAGGCAAAAAAATCCATGTTATCAATAAGAAGTTTAATGAGTCTCTTTCTGAGTTCGGGGGTTAACCCCGTACCTAGTTATACCTTTCGTTCGGGCAGGTACTCGATCAATATAACCTGTTCCAGCCCTTCGATTGTTGATTTGGTGGCGTTGGAATCTTCGGGAATAATGAAGGATCGAGGGATCCAATAATCATTATCTTATTCTTCCATTCCTTGCTTTTCCAATTCAATCGAGGCTGGTGGCTTTGGTTGCTGCCTCCTGTTTTCCTTTGATCTCCGATCCCTTTGACGTTGAAAGCGCCGATATTGGTATTACCTTATCGACCGCGAACATTTCCTTTGGAGCATGCTGCTCCCCATATACTGTTTTCACCCCGTCCGGTGTCAGGAATTTCATCATTTGGTGGAGAGTCGAAGGGACTGCCCTCATGTTGTGAATCTAGGGCCTACCGAGTAGGGCGTTGTACCTCATGTCGCTCTCTATTACATGGAATTTGGTTTCTTGAATAGTTCCAGCAACGTTCACCGGTAGGATGATTTCTCCTTTAGTTGTTTCGTTGGCCATGTTGAAGCCATTCAGGACCTGATCTGCGGGAACAATTTGATCTTGCAGACCGAGCTGCTCCATAACCCTCAATCAGATTATATTTGCCAAGCTACCCGGATCCACTAAAACACGCTTAACTTGAACTTTATTCATAAAGATAGAAATTACCAGAGCGTCGTTATGGGATTGAGAAATTCCCTCTGCTTCCTCATTGTTGAATGATACGGTGCCTTCTGGAACATAATCTCGGGTCCGTTTTTCCCTAGTAATTGATACTTTAGGGCGTTTGAACACGGGCTCTTGTGGAATATCGACCCCGATGACGATCATATGGATCACATGTTGTGGCTCATCCTGTTCATTTTTCCTGTTGGTTTCCCTTTCTCTAAAATGATTCTTGGCTTGATCACTTAAGAATTCTCGAAGGCGACCCTCGTTGTAGGCGGGCTACCTCTTCTCTCAGTTGCCTACAATCCTCAGTTTTGTGGCCATGTGTTCCGTAATATTTGCACATCAGATTGGGATTTCTTTGGGAAAGATCGATCTGTATGGGTCTGGGCCACCTAGTATCTTTGATTCTTCCAATTGCCGATACAATACTTGATACGTTGGCATTAAAGTTATACTTCAATAATCGAGGTGCCTCTGTAGGGTCGGCGTGTTTATCAAAACCACTTTTTCTCATAGTCCCCGATAACTCTGTCCTCGATCACTTCTTCGATCATTTCGGGTTGAATTGCGTCCGGGACTGCCATTTCTGCAATCTACGATGTACGATTGATATCGGTCTTTGTTTGACCGAGGTTACCTGTCGATATCTCTCTGATTTCTGACTGCGGACATGTTCGGATATACGAAACCAGAAGGAGTTCCTAATTGGTCATCTTCGACTATGATCTTCGATTGGTATCGATTATGTACATCGGTCTAGGTCACAGCCGGATACTCGATCAAGTTTTGCTTCAGTTGAAGTGATGCTATCAAAATTTGTTCATTCAACCCCTGAGTGAAGGCTTGAACAACCCAATCATCTGAAATTGATGGCAACTCCATGTGTTCCATTTGGAACCGAGACACGAACCCCCTAAGCATATCATTATCCTACTGTTTTACTTTGAAAATGTCTGATTTTCTTGTCGCAACCTTTATGGCCCTGGCATGTGCCTTTACGAAAGAATCTGCCAGCATGGCGAATGAGTCAATGGAATTTGGTGGTAGATTATGATATCAAATCATTTCCCCCTTCGACAGAGTCTCTCCGAACTTCTTTAATAGAACAGATTCGATCTCATCGTCTTCTAAATCATTACCTTTGATGGCGCACGTATAGGAGGTGACATGCTCGTTGGGACCGGTTGTCCCATTGTACTTTGGTATTTCTGGCATACAAAATTTCTTGGGAATAGGCTTCAGAGCCGCACTTGGAGGGAACGACTTATGTACGAATTTCTTTGAATCCATTCCTTTCAAAATTGGCGGCTCCCCCGGTATCTGATCAACCCGGGAATTGTACGTTTCCATTTTCTTTTCATTTGCCTCAATTTTCTTCTCTCCCGATTCGGTTTGTTTGGTGATATCCTCGAGCATCTTCATTAGTATTTGACCTTTCTGGTACTAGCTCGGTTCAGCGGGCAGTTTCCAGTTCGACCCCACTCCACGTTCGATGTTGATTCTATAGCTGTCAATAACGGCTTGTTGAGCCTGTAGCATCTCGAATATCACTTGGAGGCTGACTCCTCCATCTTCTCCGCCCTGTGTACCTCGACCGCCAGGTCGACCCTTTCTGCATACACTCCCTTTGGGGTCTGCGCCCAGATTCCCATTTAGAGCGATATGCGAATTGACGCCGACTTGATTGCCGATCGGTGCTCCCTCGAGATTAGCTGGTGGTACCTCGAGCCCTGGAGTAGCTAAATTATCGTTTTCCCCGTGAAATCCGAGGCCATTATCACCATGTGTGGGTGCTGTTTGTGAGTTTGACATATTTTATCCCGAAAATAACAATATTTGTCAAGAACGAGCGTCAAGTAATGTGTGTTATCGGAATTAGTATTGAATAATCACTATTATCCTTAGCCCCACGGTGGGCGCCAAACTGTTTACCTAAAATTCGGATAATAATTAAACTTATATTGTGGTTTTAAAGATATGTGATTTCACCCAATACCAATTGATAAATGAGAAAGTAAATGACAGAATTAAATTGTAAAATAATGCGCAAGATGAACCTCGACCTCGACCTCGAACTAAAGTACTCTCGAGGTGGTAATAGTGTAAGACAATAAAGATAAAGTAATTCTGATGAACAGTAAGCAAAGGAAGAAAGAACTGTATAGCTATGTCAGTGAATAATCATGAATAAATGACTGAAATTCCTCTTTATATAGTAGAAGAATCCCAATTATGGTATAATTCTAATTACAGAAGGGAATCGATAAACAACTAATTAACCGCTTCTAATTTGATCTGTTCCGAGATTCACGCCATGATCCTCGACCAGTCACGGATATCTCGCTCTTTCTGCTATTAAGCTATCTCCGATGTTACTTGACGTCTATCTCCCTTGGCTTCGATTGATAACGACTTCGATCTTAAAAAAGAGACTTCAATCTCGAACTAAGTGCCTTAGCTTTTCGATGCAACGTCCTGGTCTCGATTAAATAGTGAAATCGGGCAGACCCGATTTCTACCGTATACACTTTGCGAATAAAATTAACATGACGTCCATGATGATGGAGGGCAGACTAGCGAGGGCGGGTCAAAGAGAATGATTGATAAGCTTCGTAGACTAGGCTCATAGACTTATAAAGAAGTGGTTCACATGACACTTTAGGCGATTTTTGCATAATAATGAGAGAAGAAAGCTAAGGGGTGTATAAAATATAACACAATTTCACATGGTACACACGTTTTTAGGCACCCGATTAGAAGCTTGACCAGATGATGCGATACTAAATTGCATAGTCTAGCATGTGATATACCTTATATTTGAAGTGCTTTAATGATAAAAATACACTTGTTAGGTGCTTAATGGAGTTTATTTCATGTGTAGGTGAATTGGAGATGGAAACGGAGCTAAAGGGATGCAAATACGTCGAAAACACGCAAAAGGAGACACCCGGGCGATAGCCGGGCGTATGCCCCCTAAAGCCAGGCACCCCCTGGCGTTAGGGGGGCGTTTTCCCCATAAGGCCAGGAACCCCCAGGCGTTAGGGGGCGTTAGGGCCCAAACGCCAGGCCTGCCCTGGCCTTAAGGGGGCGTTTGGCCCCAAACGCCCGGTGTCCCAATTTCGGCCAGATTCGAGTTTTGACGAGTTTAAGTGTTTCCCGGTTGAAATAGAAGTCTCCTACATGGTTAGGGTTGGCCCAAAACATATAAATATACCCCAAACAACACAACTTAAGGGGACGAAAGAAGATACGGAAGGATTCAACAAGACAACACCATAGAAGTGAAAAACATCGATTTCTATGTCTAGTATTCTTTACTTTGTATTTCAATTATGCAATTCCTTTTAGT
>ML310857.1:0-37813 GCA_005239505.1 Nicotiana paniculata
ATTTTTTGAATGATTTTTCCTACAATCCTAACCTCTTTATATAGAAAATGGCTAGTCGGGGAAATATTTTTTTTTTGTATAGCGCCCAAATTCTGTGCGCTATACACGCATTTGAATTATTGTTATGTCAGTTATTATTGGTGGGGCCAAAAAAGGTGGTATAGCGCGAAAAAAGAAAATGATATATGTATAGCGCACAAAAGGACTGCGCTATACTGGGGCAATCAGAGGTATAACGTACTAATTTTGTGCGCTATACCTTAACGGCAAAAGTTACCGTTAAGATATAGCGCACAAAATTAATGCATTATATATATTTTTATAACTTCTTTTTTTACAACCTATTAAGATTTTTTGTTCAAAGGATATTATTTTGGTTCCGCACTCCTCATGAAACTCTCACTCTGTGTTACAAGAGAACCATCACTTGCCTAACCAGTCGGAACACTAACGTCCGACCTCCTTTTAAATTTTTTTCCTTTGTACTCTCCCATTCCCTCACGCGCTACGAAACCTCAAATACTTAGAAAAGTGCATGATCGTTCTCTCTTAGTCAACCATTTTACCCACCAAGCAAAGCTTACAGTCCAGCTGACAATTCTCCTTCCTCTTGTCATCAATCCTTAAAACCAAAAACACAACTCCAAAACATTTCTCTCGGACTAAAAAACATGGCTGATTTATTCCCTTTTCTCTTTGTACAAGTCTTCCCTTTTCTATCGTCTTTGCTGTCTTAATTGCCATTGTCTTAGCAGAGATGTGATCCACCCAGATCCGATTTAATTCTCGTCCCACCCTACCCTTTGACGAATTCGGGATCACCATTTCGATCGGCTCAACCTCATTGTCACTGACATCTCCTACTCTAACCCGAAATCCGGACACGAACCCGTTCCCTCCGAATTGGGTTTCTTCGTCGTCACCAATGAAACTTAGCAACTTCTTTCAGTTTCTTTGATGCAAATCTGAGTCGGACTTCTCTTTCTTCTTTGTATGTATATACATTATATTTCGTTGTATCAGAGAGAAAATACAATTTGTTGAGAGCAACGTCTTTTGATTGTATGCCATACAATAAAATTTGGATCTATCTTACTTTTTATTCTTTGAATGTATCTAGAATCTATTTCGTTGTATAGAGAAAATACATGTTGAGCGAGCGCATATAAAAATCTGTGTTTGACTGTATATATCCCTCAATGTAAAGAACATATATGTATTCTGTATTTTCCAATACAAATACATTTTTACCTTTGTAATTTTGACTATATTTATGTGCTCTAAAGCTTATATTTTTGGCAAATCCTTTTTTTTAATCTTCATATTTTGAACCCAACCAAATTAAATATAGTGAATTCAATCCAGCCAAATATTTTTTATTTTTTGTTTTTTGATTTGACCCCAACCAAATTAAATATAGTGAATTGAATCCAGCCAAATATTTTTTATTTTTTGTTTTTTGAATAGTCTAATTGGATACAAAAAATTGAATACAATGTAAAATAGTTAAGAATAAATATAGCTAAATTGAATATAGTGTATATATTTCAACTTAATACAGCGACATACACTCTATTTCTTGATTTTTTATTATTTGAATATAATTGAATTCAATAAAGACATACAATCTATGGCAAGCAATTAGTAGATTCAAACTATAATTAGCTAAATTATAGTTGCGTTGACAATAAGCCTCCAACACAAGCAAAGACAAATCCAAACTTTTATTTTGGTGGGTTCAACTACTAATAAATTTCTAGAGCTATCTAATATATATTCTGGATAAAAGATATTGGGTTATTCATTTTAATCCATAGCACTAAGGCTACATTGACCCTGACAACAGCGGCCAATATGAATAATAGGCCGCTTTGACAAATGAAAACTCAAGATGCTTACGAAACCTTTAACAGACAGATACTATAAAATGAAATACTTAAAATTCGGACGTCGCCGAAGAAACCTTCAATAGACATTTGATTACTAGCAAACCATGCGAAAGAAAGATCACCACATTTATCTAAAACTCACATTTCCATAAGAAGCTTGTGACCAATCTTGTAGGAAGCATAAGCATCAATGCAAGCATATTCAACTTGGCTTTCATTAAGAACCCTTGCCTCCCAATTGCTCATGCATACATGTTTTGGCTTAGGCATATAAAGACCGCATATTTCACGAGCAAGATCTTTCAATCCTGGACGAGAATATCTTCCTGGCCACGTAATCTTAGCAACATCACGAATATCAGCACTTCTATTACAAACCAACTTATACTCATTCTTTAGTTTAAGGATATCTTCAGCAACCTCAACTCCCACAAATATAAAGTTAGGATTAGCCAAGAATATTTTGAGGGTTTGTGGGATTTCGTCCAAATAAAACAACTGCACTATCAGACACCTGTCGTCGATGCAGAGTTGGAGTGTAGCTGTTTTGTTACTTCTATATGGACTAAAATTAGGTCTCCATTCGTTGTCTAAGCCAACAACTGTGTCTTTTCCAGCATATTTGTTTAGCATTTCAGTTGCCCATTCATTGGCAATTGCAGCTTTGTTAGTCACTGTTGTTTCAATTGTTCGTCCACCAAATTTGATTCGGTACTTTAAAGTGTTGGCGCCAGAGCTGCTGCTGCTGCTGCTGCTACCATATGATGAGTACATAGTTTTGTATTGTGAAAATAAATTAGAATGATGAGTTTTCGTTGATGGCTCGTATGTCTACTTATAGCATATTTATAAGCGTTTAATTAATCTTTTTTGGAAAACTCAGAAGTTTTTCTTATTAATTGTACTATTAGGAAACTGGGAACAACATTAATCACTTTGACGTACATTAGTTGTAAGATACCAAGAAAATGAATGGTCTATTTACTTCATGCATGCATGCCAAAAGTAATTAGGGACGACTGATGAGTTTTTCAAAACTTATCTCTCCCATTAATGTTTTTACAGGTTTTATTTTTACTGTTTGTAATTTTGTTTCAACTTCCAAGAATATAATAGAGTTTCTCTTTAAATCCTCAAATCTCCATTGGATATTGTTGGGAATGACCTGAACATAGCGAAGACTTAATTTGTATGAGCGAAACCAAGAAAGAACTCGAGAATATAAACTTTGACTGCTAAGTAATATAAAGTCTTAAGTGTGAATGTCAAAAATCAGGTTACACGTGCCATAAGGTGTAGAGTCATCGTATAACGTACTATATTATGTAATTAAGGCATCTAAAGGTGTTTATAAGGATCTTGAGTTACTTTACTCGTTGTCACAAAGGTTTTATATTGAAGACTCTTTTGAGTTTTTTATTACCCGGATGACAAATGGGCGGGTCAGGTCGGATGTTGTCTTGCCGAGAACGAGTAATGCATAAACGGATAAGTTATTCAATTCGACGACCCATATTTAATACGTATAAAAAAAATCGATTAACTGGCGGATAATATGAATATCTATATTATCCATGACTTTTTGAATATGATCACTTTTGAAAAAATTCCTACTCTCATAAACTTGAAAATTTTCTAATTTGTGGCTTTGCAAATGTAAAAGTTAAACTTATTAGTTATCCCTTTTTTAAGTGGACAATATGGTTCTTATCCATATTTGATCCGTTTTTAAAAAGTTCATTATTCAACCTATTTTATAATGAATAATAGGGGTGGATAACTATTTTTTTTAACCATTTTACTACCACTAATTATGTGGTATCAAGACATGTACTTAGTTTGGCCCAAAAAAAAAAAAAGAAAAAACAAAAGACATGTACTTCGCTTAAGAAAAGAAAAATCAAGCCGATATGTGAAGTGATGTATCTTTTAGATTAGGGGTTCATCTTATTCAATATTTACTAATTTGTATCTTTGCTTTGATTGGTTAATTTTGGAAAGCAGTGTAATAGTATTATTTATTAATAATTATTAAAGCAAGAATTTCCTTATATTTATGATTAAATTAGAAAGGGTCAACCTAGAGCACCCGGCCCATTGAGATAAAATTAGGCCCAGTACTTGGGCCTGACCCTTTAGATGGAGGCTGGACAGGTCCCTCCTCCTCGTTATCCAGCCCGAACACAATAAAAGTTTGTTCTATGCTCATACTTTCTTTTTTTCCGTTACTATGTTTAAACTGCAGCATATTCTTTTTGAACAACTTTTCCACTTCTGTTATTGATGAATACTGAGTTCATGTTAAATTAATCAGGGAAATGACCTTTTCTTAGAGATAATTAAGTTAATGGGTTCTAAATTAATAATTTATACATAGTAAATAAATTTCTCAAGACAAATACAAGGTTTGGACCAAAGTGACTTGGATAAGTCGAATCACCATCAATGCTACCTCCGCCCCCGGTAGGAAGGGCAAAAATCAACTACTTGGCTAGTTACATAGGTAAACAAAGTACTCATAAAATTATCCTAAATGGATTTGCTAAGAGCAAAATTGGCCATTTTCACTTAAATTAAATAGAGATGTCTTGTGGCGTGGCATGATTTATTAATTGGGACACAAGGACATGAAATATGATCCCTTGACCTGGGACAACCTCTACATTAAGATTTATTGTGAAATCCTACAATTGTCAGTCCACACATGGATGCGGTAGTGTGGAAAATGACAAGTCAAAATAAAATTAAAATTATAATTTGACACATCTATTTCGAAGTGGAAAAAATAACAGTACGTACTAATTGATGCTCGTGCTATTACTAACATTAAAAAATATATACTCCATTTTTGAAGAACTTCTCGAGATTGTACCAGCTATAGTATTCCATCCATCTGGATGTCTATGGAATTCGTTTTATGGAATTTTCAAAAAAAAATTAACTTTTATTTAAAATACTACTGCTAATTTAATTTATGAAACATGTAGTTCAAGTTTCTAAATCAAATGTATTTAACGTGATATATTCACTTTCAATTTATTTTTTTCCTGCTACCATTAATAAATTAAACTAATATAGCTCTAATATCTTAAATTTTTGGTATTTAATCAAACATTATCAGCGAGTCAGCGACAAAAAGAGTAAGGACCAGTAAATTTGGCAAATATAACGGACCACTTAAAAATTCCAATCATTGTGGCATGTGGTGCCGTGGTGTCAAAATCAATGGCGTGTGTGTGACTGTGACAATCAATTATCTACCCAGATCATTTGAATCGGATCAATTATATAAGTATTAGATAAAAAAAAACTACAGTTTAACTAACCGAATTATCCTTTTCAACAGTTTAATCAATGACGGACCACCGTTGGTTTTAAAATTGATCAAACATCAAATAAATCTGTGAATTCCCCTAAAGTAGGCAACTTTTATGCCAAACTTAGGCTTGTATAACTTTGAGCTTGCTTGGCTTTGCATGCATCTCGCTGGTCCAGAGATGTTGAAAGTGAAAGATCTCTACATTTCCAGCTCCTAATTAACCCTACCTGAAAACACTGATGAATATTGAACAAGATACATGGTAATTTTAAAATGCTAAAAACTAGGTTTTAAAGTTTGAACAAAAATTACTGGGGTTCACCGAAGTCTCTACCGTTATCCTTGATCATTATCAGCATGTATATATTGTGCCGCCTACTGCATGCTGCCCATACTGTAACATTATGTTGACCCTGATGAATATCATATTTATGAAACTTCTGAAAATTGTCTCGTCTGCAGAATTTCACAATGTTATTTACGTGTCTTAACTTATCGTATAGAATAAACAAATTAATTTCGTCATTGTTATCGTGCATGCGTGGATTTTTCAGACATTACTTTTATATATATATATATATATATATATATATATATATATATATATATATATATATATATATATATAANTATATATATATATATACACGGTAGTCAGCAAAATATCCTTCCCCCAAAATTGTACTGTACCTATAGATTAAATTAATTACTCCCTTTTCTAAACGTATATATTAAATATTTTGAAGTGAAATCCCTACCTCCTCTGAAGGACATAAACCATCATAAATTGCTATCAAAAACCGTAGAGGTGACAGCAATATAATATTATCGTCCTGAAATATAAATATGGGGAGGCATCACAATCCAAGCGCACGTACGTGTTAACTCCTACACCAGAGAAACTAAGGATGGATGAGAGTGACCCTTGTCTGCTTCCACCTCACCATCGTTTTGGACTATATCACCACATGCAAAATGTAATGAACAAAAGTGATCTTGTCAATTGATCAGATTTCAGAAAGAAAGAAAGAAAGAGAGACATCTGATGTACGCAATTGAATGCTATTGAAAAGCCAAAAAAGAAGATATCTCATTATCAAAACAGCAAAATGCTTGGATTCTTTTGCACGTACATGCAACCCCATGCGCATGTGCACCTCTTCAGTGGCTTGGGCCCCTAACCATTTAACGCTCATCAGAAAACAAACCAAATGGCCAACAACTTGGGGTGGAGCTAGGTGAGCGCAACCCCCTCCTCCCCAACATGCATTACACTGTGTATAATTAAGGTCAAATTGTTTTTCATGCATGTATATATTTTATACGTTGAATCACCCTAACTTTTTTGCGTGTTTATTCTTCTCTGAATCTCTCGATGAAAATCTTGCTTCCGCCATATTGAGTAGGACTATTGATTAGTAGTAACAACGGCCTAAGTTCTATGCCCAGGTCAGAAAGACCAGGCAAGTTGGAAATATTTTTGTTCCCTCAAATTTTAGACCAAAAATAAAAAGAGAAGAGAAAAAACTCTATAGGGTACTTAGATTTATGGACCAAAGACAAGTCATCGGATAACTATTCTTTCTTATACGTCTTTATTGGTGAAAATTTGTTTTATATCACTACTAATTAGTGTGTGATGACTCAAAAGGTCATCTTATGTTTTAGAACTTGATTCTGCGTTCTTTAGCCTTAAAATCTCATTTTTATCCTCATTGATTTGCGTGCGGAGTCCGGGCGTGTATCCGGAAAGCTTTTACATTGAAAGTTGATAAAATAAGAATTTTTGTCTTAAAAGTTTATTTGAGTTGACTTCGGTCAACGTTTTGAGTAAACAGACCCGGACCCGTGTTCTGACGGTCCCGGTGGGTCCATATTGAAATATGGGGCCATGCCCGGAATCAAATTTTGAGGTCCCTAGCTCGAGATATGAATTTTTGTTGAAAATTAAAAGTTTAAAAATTTAAATAGTTTTAGAATCTATTAAGGTATGGCATTTTCGATACAGGGCCCATATTTTAGTTCCGGAGCCCGATACAGGTTTAATATAGTATTTATGACTTGTCTGTGAAGTTTGGTAAGAAATGGAGTCAGTTTGACGTGATTCGGACGATCTGTTGGGAAAATAGAAATTCTAAAGCTTTCTTGTTTCATTTGATTGACGCTAAATTTGTAGTTCTAGGTTATTTTGGCGATTTGATCACGCGAGCAAGTTCGTATGATATTTTAGGACTTTTGTGCATGTTTGGTTTGGAGCCCCTAAGGCTCGGGTGAGTTTCGGATAGGCTATGGGTGTTTTGAAACTTAGAAAATCTGGTGTGTTGTTGCAGCTGGTGTTCTGATGCATTATAATTCGCGATCGCGAAGCCATTCTCGTGATCGCGAAGGGAATCTGGGCTGGGGGGGATTTTTCTCTACGCGAACGCGGGACTATGGTCGCAAACGAGGAGCATAGGGGGGATTGCTCTACGCGAACGCGGACCGTCTCACGCGAACGCGTAGCTTTAACTGGGTAGGGGAGATGAAGTAACTCTACACGAACGCGAACCCCATCTCATGAACGCGAAGTTCAGGGGGGATAAAACTTCGCGAATGCGTTCAGTTACTCGCGATCGCGTAAGTCTTTTGTATGTTGCTCTCCGCAATCGCGACAGTGTTCATGCAATCGCGATGAACACTGTCGCCCAGCTTTTAAAAACAGAATCCAAACGGGATTTTACCTATTTTTCACAAACTCTCCATTAGAGCTCGGTCTAGGTGCGATTTTGAAGGGGAAACTCAACACCAATTCATAGGTTTGTACCCTTTAACTCATTTCATTCTATTTTAATCATCACCCGTTAAATTCATAGCCCTAAACTTTGTTCTTTCATGGTAGAAATTAGGGATTTTGGAAGAATTGGAAATTTTTGCAAATTGGGTATTTATACCTCAATTTAGGGTCGGATTCTGAAACTAATGACATATTCGGGCTCGGGGACGAATGGGCGAATGGGTTTTGGTCCGAATCTCGAGTTTTGACCCCTAGGTCGATTTTTGACTTTTTTGGGGGAAAGTTTGGGAAACCTAAATTTATTTATTGAAATTGATTCTTTAACAATATTTGATGTTACTAAGTTAATTATGACTAGATACGAGTGGTTTGGAGGTGGAAAGTAGAGGAAAAGCGGTAATTGAGCAGTGAGTGGCATGTGGATCGAGGTAAGTGTTGTGTCTAACCTTGACTTGAGGGATTAGGAATCTTTGCCTTAATTGCTATATGAAAAATCATGTGAGTGGCGTATATGTGAGGTGACGAGTATCTATGCGCTGCTAATTTATCTGCTTTGCCTGTTTCTTTCCATTCTTTTTATATTGTTTCTTCTGTGCTTTAATTGTTACATGTCTACTTGTAATTCCATGCCTAATTTCTACCTGTTAGATATTGTGATCCCCTTGTTGAAGATATTTTTTATCCCGTAGATTCATTGTTCCCTATTACTTGCTTAAGTTGTTCTTATTGGCATTTTTGTGATATCCTTGTTTGGTCTCGCTGAGTAGTATTATTTGTGTAGAGCTTTATTGAGTAAAAGTCTTCTAATTACCTTGTTCTAAATTTTAAGTGTTGATAAGGGCCTTGTGTTAATTTTGTGAAACTTTTATACATCCTGTAATTGATATGAATATGGTGGGATCGGGTTGCACGCGGTAACAGGTGGAATAAGGGTGAAATATTTAGGAGGAATAAGGGTGAATTGATATTATACGGTAGGATCGGGTTGCATACCGCAACAGGTGTAATAAGGGTGGAATGTGATGATATAAGGGTGAATCGTGATTGTGTTTATTATGATATGGTGGGATCGAGTCGCGCGCCATAATATTTTATCTATATTTTGTTGTTTATGATATTAAGAAGGAATAAGGGTGGATTGTGATATGTACGGTGGGATAAGGTTTCTCGCCGCAACAGTTTATGTGTTTATATTCTTTCTTCGACTATGTAAGTTTCCCGGTTGTTTTGCATTTCACTTAAGGATTGGTTATAGCTGAATACTGATGAGACACGTTAGGTTCTGTATGTATTCCTTGCAAGTTACTACTTTTACATTATTCTGCTTTCTTTTCTATCTTATTATTCACTGTGTGCAGCTTATATTGTGAGTGTCCCACCGTAGCCTCGTCACTTCTTTGTCGAGGTTAGGCTCGGCACTTACCAGTACATGGGGTCAGTTGTACTGATAGTGCAACATGCACTTCCTGTCCAGATTTTGGAGCAGGTAGTGGTTGATCGAGAGGTTGGCTACAGATTATAAAACTAGGAGACCCAAGGTAGTCCTGCTGGCGTCCGCGGGCCCGACGTCCCCTTCTACACTTCTATACTTATTGTTTTACTTTATTTCCCAAACAGTTGTAATTTCTTTCGGACAAATCATTGTAGAAAATCTCAGTGTGTTCGTGAATTGTGACTCCGGATTCTAGGTAGAAGTAGCATGTAAATGAGATTGATATCTATACAGCTTCTCTTTTATTTATATTTATTTTGCTTCTTTACTGATAATCATTAATAAATGGAAAGAATTGGCTAAATAACCTCTAACGTTGGCTTGCCTGGCAAGTGTGATGTTAGGCGTCATCATGGTCCTGACGGTGAGATTTCGGGTCGTGACAAGTTGGTATTAGAGCACTAGATTGTCTAGGTCTGACAATTCACGGACAAGCTAGGTAGAGTCTGGGGGATCGGTACGGAGAGGTCTGTACTTATCTCCCAGAGGCTATAAAGTTAGGAACAAATTTCACTTTTATTCAACTTTGTCGTGCTATTTTATTTTCTCAATACTGCTAGAACTCTTATATTCTTATTCTCTCGCAGATGGCGAGAACTCTTACCGCTTCTTCAGCTGAGAAACAGCCAGAGCCTCCAGCAGCAGCTCCTACGAGGGGCAGAAGTCGAGGAAGCGGCAGGACTCAACCTAGAGCCCGAGCAGAAACCCCAGCTATGGAGCCTCAAGTAGAGTTCGATGAAGAGGTTCCAGCTCAAACTATTCCTGCGGGACCAGCTCACAGTATCGGGATGGATGTTTTGAGTGTGGTTGTTATGATCATATCAGGAGGACCTGTACGAGATTATTGGGTGTGAAGCCACAGCATCAGAGTTCTCGTGCCATGGTTCCGGCACCAGTTGTTGCACCGACTGCTCAGCCAGCCAGAGGCAGGGGTCAAACAGTTAGAGATAGGGAAAAGATTGTTAGAGGTGGAGGTCAGGCCACTAGAGGTGGAGGCCTGCCAACTAGAGGCCGTCCCAGGGACATGGTTCAGAGTGGCGGGTCCCAGCCTCGATGTTATGCTTTTCCAGCCAGATCTGAGGCTAAGTCGTCTGATGTTATTATTACAGGTATTGTTTCAGTTTACAGTAGAGATGCTTCAGTTCTATTTGATCTGGAGTCTACTTACTCCTATGTGTCATCTTATTTTGCTTCATATTTGGTTGTGCATCGTGATTCTTTGAGTACCTCTGTATATTTTTCCACACCTATGAGGATGCTATTGTTGTTAATCGTGTATATTATTCGTGTGTGGTCACTGTTGGAAGTCTTGAGACCGGTGTAGATCTTCTACTCCTCTATATGGTCGATTTTGATGTTATAATGGGCATGTATTGATTGTCACCTTATCACGCTATATTGGAATGTCATGCCAAGACAGTGACGTTAGCCTTGCCAAGGTTTCCTCGATTAGAGTGGAGAGGGACTCCTGGCCATTCTACCAGCAGGGTTATCTCTTATATGAAGTCTTGGCGTATGTCCTAGAAAGGGTGTTTAGCTTATTTGCTTATGTTCGTGATTCTAGTGCGGAGGTTCCTTTTATGGATTATGTGCCTGTTGTTCGTGAGTTTCCAGAGGTATTTCCTGCAGACCTGCCGGGGATGCCACCCGACAGGGACATTGATTTTTGTATTGATTTGGCTCCGGGCACTCAGTCCATTTCCATTCCACCATGGCGGAATGGCCCCGCTAAAGTTGAAAGAATTGAAGAAATAGTTGCAAGATTTGCTTGATAAGGGCTTCATTATACCTAGTGTCTCGCCCTGGTGATCAGTTCCAACCCTACACCACCATATAGTAGCGATGAGTGGTCGATGCAGTTTTATCCTAAGAGGTCGGGATTGATTTCCACAGGGAGTTAATTAGTTTGAAGTCGGGTATCTAACTAATCTAGATGTGCGTGTTGTTTCTAATTGCACTTCCAAACATTATTGTGATTGATTTTATTCTAATTTTATACTATTCAATGCTAAGATTAATCTAAGTAAAATATTTTTGTGAAAGTTTTCAAGGATTAAAAGGCACTAGGGAAGTGACTTCCACCTAGATGAGTATCTAATGGGTATCAAGAATTTAGGAAAAGCTTGTTATGATTGGGGTCGTGATGTAACCATCACACAAAAGTGCTCACTTTATACCTCTCGGTAGTTTGAGTGACTTTGCCCGATTTGGCCTTCTCAAGCCCAAATGGGTGTTAATGCAATGCAAGTGAAATTGGATCAAGTCGGGTATTACTATCGCTAGGTTTAACCCTTTAATTGGGGATATAAATCTCTTGAATTCACCCCAATTCCTTGTTAGCCTAATTTTCCTAGACTTAGTCCCTCTTTCTCAAGAAGAGCCTAAGTCACAAAGGCATGAATCAGTGTTTGCAACCACTAATTCTACAATTAAAGCATGAATTAGGCTAAATATCACTAACTCATAAATAATTAAGCCCTAAATTTCAAGACCCATTAAATAACCACATTAAAATTGGGTCACAACCCTAGCTATGGGGTCTAGCTACTCTATCAGCAAAAATCAAAGATAGAGATGAAATATAAGCCATAAGATTAAAGTACAAGATAAAAATCTAAAGTTTGAAGGTAAATCTACTCTAAAATTGCCCAAAATGGGAACACCAACGGTTTCACGTACTCAGCTAAAACAAAACTTAACCTAAAATTGTCAAAAAGGTCTATTTATACTAAGCTAAAATCTTCAGACAAAAATTCCCCTACGGAGGATTCGCGAACGCGTAACTCTAACCGCGTCCGCACTTGGGCTTTCTCCGCCGTGTTTCTTCAATTCTGGGCTTGGGTTGGGCTTAGTTTCGCGGACTGCGTAATATTGATCGCGTCCGCGTGAGCTTCCTTCACGGCCGCGTAATTTGGATGTGGACCGTGTTCTTCATTTAAGCCTGAGTTGTAAGGCCTCTGAACCTTTAACAACGCTCTCAGCAAAAATACCACCGCGACCGTTCTAGAGATTTCGCGGCCGCGATGGAACTTCACTCTCGCGGGCCACATATTTGTGGAAGCCTCAGTGTTGGGCCTTACGTGGCCGCGCTTTTCTACCACTCTCAGCACTCTTGTTCCAGCCTTGGATTTATGCAAGTTTGACTCCTTCATGAGTTGATTATGGCTTCTTTGCCTCATTTTGAACAAACCCTGCAAACAAGCACATTAAGTTAGTTTTCAGGAATACCTTTACGCATTTTTAATCCAAAACCTAAGTAAAAGAAAGCAAATAATAGGCTAAATTCCCTACTTAACACCTAGGGTGCACCGGTTTTTTTTTGTGAAGAAGAAGGATGGGTCTATGATGATGTGTATACATTACCGGCAGTTGAAAAAAGTCATCGTCAAGAACATGTATCCATTGCCGAGGATTGGTGATTAATTTGATCAACTTCAGGGTGCCAAGGTGTTTTTGAAGATTAATTTGAGATCTGGCTACCATCGGTTGAGGATTAGGGCATCTGATGTCCCTAAGAAAGCTTTTCGGATGCAATATGGGCACTATGAGTTTCTAGTGATGTCCTATGAGTTGACCAATGCCCCAGCAACATTTATGGATTAGATGAATCGAGTGTTCAAGCCTTATTTGAATTCCTTTTTTATTGTGTTTATTAATGACATCTTGATATACTCCCGAAGTCGGGAGGAGCATGAGCAGCACCTTAGGATAGTGCTCCAGACTTTGAGGAACAATCATTTGTATGCTAAATTTTTGAAGTGTGAGTTTTGGTTGGATTCAGTCGATTTCTTGGGCCATTTTGTATCAGCAGATGACATTCAGGTACATCCTAAGAAGATTGAGGCAGTCCAGAACTGACCTAGACCCACTTCAGCCACGGAGATCAGGAGCTTCTTAGATTTGGCGGGTTATTACTGTCGATTTGTGGAGGGGTTTTCATCTATCGCATCCCCATTGACCAGGTTGACCCAGAAGGGTGCCCCGTTCAGATGGTCGGACGAGTGTGAGGCGAGCTTTCAAAAGATCAAGACAGCTTTGACTACAACGTTGGTGTTGGTGTTACCATCAGTTTCAGTATCTTACACGGTATATTGTGATGCATTCCGTGTTGAGCTCGGAGCAGTATTGATGCATGGGGGCAGGGTGATTGCATGTCTCGGTAGTTGAAGGTTCATGAGAAAAATTACCTTGTCCATGATTTAGAATTGGCAGCCATTGTTCATGCGCTGAAGATTTGGAGGCACTATCTTTATAGCGTGTCGTGTGAGGTTTTCACGAATCATCGCAACCTTCAGTATTTGTTCAAGCAAAACGATCTAAATTTGAGACAGAGGAGGTGGTTATAGGTATTGAAAGACTATGATCACCATCTTGTACCATCCCGGGAAGGCCAATGTGGTGGCCGACGCATTGAGTAGGAAGGCAACGAGTATGGGCAGCCTTGTGTTCATTCTAGTCTGTGAAAGGCCGCTAGCATAAGATGTTCAGACTTTGGCCAACCAGTTTGTGAGGTGGATATTTCAGATCCCAGACGTGTTCTAGCTTGCACAATCACTCGGTCCTCCTTATTTAAGTGTATCAGAGATCGGCAGTATGATGACCCTCATTTGTTGGTCATTAGGGACATAGTACGGCACGGTGGTTCCAAGAAGGTTACTGTTGGAGGTGACGGAGCCTTGAGGATGCAAGGTCGCGTGTGTGTGCCTAATGTTGATGGGCTTCATGAGTTGATTCTTGAGGAGGCTCACAGTTCTCGGTATTTTTTTCACCCGGGCGCCGCCAAGATGTACTAGGACTTGCGACAGCATTATTAGTGGAGGAGGATGAAGAAGGATATAGTTGCTTATGTAGCTTGGTGCCTGAATTGTCAGCAGGTGAAGTATGAGCATTAGAGACCCGATGGTTTGCTTCAGCAGATAGAGATTCCTGAGTGGAAGTGGAAGCGTATCACTATGGACTTTGTTGTTGGACTCCCACGGACTCAGAGGAAGTTCGATGTTGTTTGGTTCATTGTGGATAGGCTGACTAAGTCAGCACACTTCATTCATGTGGAAGTGACCTATTCTGCGGAGCGGTTGGTAGAGACTTATATTGGTGAAATCATCCATCTTCACGGTGTGCCCGTGTCTATCATTTATGATTGAGGTACGCAGTTCACCTCGCACTTCTAGAGGGCAGTACAATGTGAGTTGGGTACGCGGGTTGAGTTGATCACATCATTCCATCCTCAAATGGACGGTCAGTCCGAACCTCTTATTCAGATCTTGGAAGATATGCTCCTCACTTGTGTTATACACTTTGGAGGATCGTGGGTCTATTCTTCCCCCTTGCAGAGTTAGCCTACAACAACAGCTACCAGTCGAGCATTCAGATGGCTCCCTATGAGGCATTATATGGTAGACAGTATCGGTCGCCAGATGGATGGTTTGAGTCGGGGGAGGCTCGGTTGTTGGGTACCGATCTAGTACAAGAGGCATTGCACAAGGTCAAGATTATACAGGATCGACTCTGCACAGCTCAATCCAGGAAAAAGAGTTACGCAGACCGCAAATTTCGTGATGTGGTATTCATGGTCGGGGAGAGAGTGTTGTTGCGGATGTCACCCATGAAGGGTGTCATGAGGTTTGGAAAGAAGGGCAAGTTGAGCCCTAGGTATATCGGGCTTTTTGATATTCTTGAGAGAGTGGAAGAGGTGGATTATAGGCTTGCGTCACCTCCGGGGTTATCAGCAGTTCATCCAGTATTCCATGTGTCCATGCTCCGGAACTATCATGGTGACCCGTCCCACATGTTAGATTTCATCTCTATCTAGTTGGACAAGGATTTGACTTATGAGGAGGAGCCGGTGGATATTCTAGCCCAGCAGGTTCATCATTTGAGATCATAGAGTTATCCTTCAGCTCAAGTGCAATGGAAAGGTCAGCCCGCTGAGGTAGCTACTTGGGAGTTCGAGTCAGACATGCGGAGTAGATATCTCCACCTATTCACCAGTTCAGGTATTTTTCTATGTTCGTTCGATGACGAACGGTTGTTTTAAAGGTGGAAAATGTGATGACCTAAAAGGTCATCTTGTGTTTTAGAACTCAATTATGTTCTCTTTAGCCTTAAAAATATCATTTTTACCCTTCTCGATTTGCATGCGCAGTCCGGGCTTATTTCCGAAAAGTTTTTATGTTGAAAGATAATAAAAATAAGAATTTTTGCCTTAAAAATTTATTTGAGTTGACTTTGGTCAACATTTTGAGTAACCGGACCCGTGTTCTGATGGTCCCAGTGGATCCGTATTGAAATATGGGACCTGGGCATTTTTTCGGAATCGAATTTCGAGGTCCCTCGCTCGAGATATGAATTTTTGTTGAAAATTAAAAGTCTAAAAATTTAAATGGTTTTAAGAATCTATTAAGGTGTGGCATTTTTTATACTGGGCACGTATTTTAGTTCTGGAACCCAGTACAGGTTCAATATAGTATTTATGACTTGTCTGTGAAGTTTGGTAAGAAATGGGGTCAGTCTGACGTGATTCAGACGCTCGGTTGGGAAAATAGAAATTTTAAAGCTTTCTTGAAAATTTCATTTGATTTGACGCTAAATTCGATGTTCTAGGTGTTATTTTGGCAATTTGATCACGTGACCAAGTTCGTATGATGTTTTAGGACTTGTGTGCATGTTTGATTTGGAGCTCTGAGGGCTCGGGTGAGTTTCGGATAGGCTACGGGTGTTTTGAAACTTAGAAAATCTGGTGTGTTGCTGCAGCTTGTGTTCTGATGCATTGTGATTCGCAATCGCGAAGCCATTCTCGCGATCGCGAAAGGGATCTTGGCTGGGGGAGGATTTTAGTCTACGCGAATGCGGAGCACTGGGGGGATTTCTCTACGCGATCGCGACCCGTCTCACGCGAACGTGTAGCTTTAGCAAGGCTGGGTAGGTGAGATAAAGTAACTCTACGCGAACGCGAACCCCATCTCGCGAACACGAAGGTCAGGGGGGATAAACATTCGTGAACGCGTTCAGTTACTCGCGATCGCATAAGTCTTTTGTAAGCTGCTCTTTGCGATCGCGACAGTGTTCACGCGATAACGATGAACGCAGTCGCCCAACTCTTAAAAACATAATCCAAACGGGATTTTACCCATTTTTCACAAACTCTCCATTAGAACTCGGTCTAGGTGAGATTTTGAAGGGGAAACTCAACACCAATTCATAGGTTTGTACCCTTTAACTCATTTCATTCTATTTTCATCATCACCCATTAAATTCATAGCCCTAAACTTTGTTCTTTCATGGTAGAAATTAGGAATTTTGGAAGAATTGGAAATTTTTGCAAATTGGGTATTTAGACCTCAATTTGGGCTTGGATTCCAAAAATAATTACACATTCAGGCTCGGGGTTGAATGGGTGAATGGGTTTTGGTCCGAACCTCGAGGTTTGACCCCCCGGGTCGATTTTTGACTTTTTGGGGAAAAGTTTGGGAAACCTAATTTATGTATTGAAATTGATTTCTTTAGCAATATTTGATGTTATTAAGTTAATTATGGCTAGATACGAGTGGTTTGGAGGTGGAAACTAGAGGAAAAGCGGTAATTGGGCTGTGAGTGGCCTATGGTTCGAGGTAAGTGTTGTGCCTAACCTTGACTTGAGGGATTAGGAATCTTTGCCTTAATTGCTATATGAAAAATCATGTGAATAACGTATATGTGAGGTGACAAGTACCTATGCGCTGCCAATTTATCTGTTTTTCCTGTTTCTTTCCATTCTCTTTATATTATTTCTTCCCTGCTTTAATTGTTACATGTCTACTTGTAATTCCATGCTTAATTGCTACTTGTTAGATATTGTGTTCCCCTTGTTGAAGATATTTTTTATCCCGTAGATTTATTGTTCTCTGTTACTTGCTTAAGTTGTTCTTATCGGTATTTTTGTGATATCCTGGTTTGGTCTCGCTGAGTAATATTATTTGTGTAGAGATTTATTGAGTATAAGGTTTCCAATTGCCTTGTTCTAAATTTTAAGTGTTGATAAGGGCCTTGTGTTAATTTTGTGAAACTTCTATACATCCTGTGTAATTGATATGAATATGGTGGGATTGGGTTGCACGCCGCAACAGGTGGAATAATGGTGAAATATTGAGGAGGAATAAGGGTGAATTGATATTATACGGTGGGATCGGGTTGCACGCTGCAACAGGTGTAATAAGGGTGGAATGTCGTGATATAAGGGTGAATCGTGATTGTGTTTATTATGATATGGTTTGATCAGGTTGCGCGCCGCAATATTTTATCTATATTTTGTAATTTATGATATTAAGAATGAATAATAGTATATTGTGATATGTACGGTAGTATCGGGTTGCGCGCCGCAACAGTTTGTGTGTTTATATTCTTTCTTCGACTGTGTAAGTTGTCCGGTAGTTTTGCATTTCACTTAAGGATTGGTTATAGCTGAATACTGATGATACACGTTGGGTTATGTATTTATTCCTTGTAAGTTACTGCTTTTACATTATTCTGCTTTCTTTTCTGTCTTATTATTCACTGTGTGCATCTTATATTGTGAGTGTCCCGTCGTAGCCTCGTCACTCCTTCGCCGGGGTTAGGCTCGATACTTACCAGTACATGGGGTTGGTTGTACTAATACTGCACTCTGCACTTCTTGTGCAGATTTCGGAGCAGGTAGTGGATGATCGAGAGGTTGGCTACAGATTATACAGCTAGGAGACCCAAGGTAGTCTTGCTGGCGTCCGCAGGACCTGGCATCCCCTTCTACACTTCTATACTTACTGTTTTACTTTATTTCCTAAATAGTTATAATTTTTTTCGGACAAATGTTTGTAGAAAATCTTAGTGTGTTCGTGAATTGTGACTCTGGATTCTGGTAGAAGCAGCATGTAAATGAAATTGATATCTATACAGCTTCACTTTTATTTCGCTTTATTTTACTTATTTACTGATAATCACTAAAAATGAAAAGAATTGGCTAAATAACATCTAACGTTTGCTAGCCTGGCAGGTGTAATGTTAGGCGCTATTACGGTCCCGGCGGTGGGAATTTCGGGTCGTGACATAATGCACCAAAGGTCGGCGCTCCATCCGTTCTTATTTACCCTGACGATGGATGCACTAACACACCATATTCAAGGGGAGTTGATATGATATATGTTGTTCACTGATAATATAGGTCTGATTGATGAGACATGAGGTGGCGTTAACGAGAGGCTGGAGGTTTGGAGACAGACTCTTGAGTCTAAAGGTTTCAAGTTGAGTAGTACAAACACAGAATATCTGGAGTGTAAGTTCAGGGAAGCGTCAGGGGAAGCGTACATGGACGTGAAGCTTGACTCATAAGTCATCCCCAAGAGAGGAAGTTTCAAGCACCTTGAGCCAATTATCCAAGGGGATGGGGAGATAGCGGTTATGTCATGCACCGTATAGGAGTGGGCACACAAGAAAATGCCACCAAAACTTAAAGGCAAGTTCTATAGAGCGGTGGTTAGACCGGCCATGTTGTATGAGGCTGAGTATTGGGAAACCAAGAATTCTCATACCCAGAGGATGAAAGTGGCTGAAATGAGGATGTTAAGATGGATGTGCGAACTCACTAGCCTGGATAAGATTAGGAATGAAGATATTCGGGAGAAGGCGGGCATGGCTCCAATGGACGATAAGAAGCGGAAGCGGGGCTTATATGGTTCGGGCACGTGCAGAAGAGAAACTTAGATGCCCCGGTTAGGAGGTGTGAGCGGTTGACATTAGCAGGTGTGAGGAGAGGTAGATGGCGACCTAAGATGTATTTGGGTGAGGTGATCAGGCAGGACATGGCGCGACTTCAGATCTTCGAGGACATGGCTCTTGATAGGAAGGTGGTGGGGTCGAGCATTAAGGTTGTAGGTTAGGAGGGAGTCGAGCGTTTTTCTAGGTCGTACCAGAGGCGGTACTAGGCTGATAATGTTTCGCCTTGGGTTGTTAGTGGTTTATGTAGTGTTCACACTATTTTCTATAACATTATTACTAGTTATTGTTATTGGTTTTCCATCTATTTTCTATTTCTTACGATGCTGATATTATTTTTTTGGCTTCTGCTGCTGTCACTGACCTATTGCCTATTGTTTATTTTTCTTCTTCTTGAGCCGAAGGTCTTTCGGGAACAGTCTCTCTATCCATCCGAGGCAGAGGTAAAGTTCGCATACACTCTACCTTACTGGTTGTTGTCGTTGTATCTCTACTTACTTATTAAAATGAGCTAAATTTTTGGTAAAATGTTTTGGAAAAGTTACCTAATAGAAAAAGTCTGTTCCTGTTAGGGGTGTGCATTCGATTTATCGATTCGATTTTGACCCTTATCGATAATTACTTATCGATTATCGATTTGTACATATGCGTATCGTTATCGTTTCAATAAGGTTTCGATTTTTTCGATTTCGGTTTATCGATTTTTGGGGCTTATCGATTCGGTTATCGATTACACCAATAAGAAAATTTGCGGGATTCCACCAATAAGAAAATTTGATAGCTCTAAGCGATGTTGTCATGTTTAGTACCCTTACTTAATATATGTATACTATGTGTAAAACATATATAAATAGTGGATAGCTAATAGAGATAGACGACTAATCATTACTGCATCATACCAAATGATACTACGATTAATTGATTTAATTCAGGCAGACTAATTATTCTTCAGCTCATTACCTAACTGACCAAAAGAACTTCTACCAAATTACAATCAACTTACTGAGAGAACCCATTTGGAGATAGAGAATTACCATATCTGTGGAAGAAATCGAGAATGGAGGAATTTTGAGTGAAGAAAATTTAAGGCTTCAGCAGTTCAACTCTAAAGGGGCATGAGGGTAGGGCCGTAGGGGAAAATCTTGAGGCAGAAGCGTCGTGAAGTCGTGAAGAGGAAAGAAAATAATAGAGTAGGAAAAATTAGAAAATAATAAGGGTAGAGGAAAATAGAAATAATAAGTTAGGGTAAAGGAAACCACGACAAGAAAAAAAAGTTATTTCTTATCGATTAAGCGAAGTGGACAAAATCGAAATCAAAATCGATAACTCGATAAGAAAATTTTCGGAATCGAAATCGATAAGTGTGAAGCGAACCCACAAAGAAGTTGGTCTTAACTAGAGGGCATAATCCATCCACCTTATCCATGGATTACAGTGAACTTCTTTTAATTGTCTTCGCAACATCAAAAAATAATGAAGCAGAAAAGAGGGAGACGGTGAAAAATTAGAATAAATGATAAAATTATCAAATAATGTGATTGGATCAAGTTTAGGAATCAGAGTTTAAGAGTCGGCAAAGGACAATAGGGGCTGAATACCTAATAATTACAACAAAAGTATGAAAAATGACGAAATTAAATTAGGTATACACCAAAAATTGACCTTAATTTCTATTGGTCCCATGAGCACTAGAGGACAAATAGTTGATAGAAAATGCTTTTGGCAGGTTGCGGTGTGTTATTAAATATAGAATAGACAAGTATTATGGCATGATGTATTAGGACAAGGTGGTGAAATTTGATCCCTCAACTTGGGACAAAAATTGACCCTTATAACATCTCCATTTGGATTTGTTGTTTGCTCTTGAAAATTGTTACTCCACACGTGGATGTGGTAACGTGGAAAATGACCTTTCACAAACAGATGTCAAAATTTAAAAAAAATATAGTTAGAACAGAGATTTTATTTTTGTGTTGATTTTTCATATATGGGAGACCTATAATTCTTCTGTTCCCAAATATTGCCAATTGTTTCAGCGAATGAATTTGTTTCAGAATATTTTGTATATGTTATAAAAAACAAGAAAGCCATTTAGTACATTTTTTAAAATTTATCCTTACTGTTATAATAAGTGAAATGTTTATTAAGGTAAAACGTTTTTAAGTGAATAAAATACTACTCCCCACTCCCTCCTAGCTCTTACCGTTGCCTACTTAATTTCAACTTTCCATATATATAGGCTAATAATACTTGTTTTCTTTTTCGTTTTTGTTCTTTCCCTGTGATTTATTCTTGAATATACATGCAAAAGAATGTTAAGTAGATGGACAATAATAGAGAGATTTCGTCCTCAAATTGTATTCACTTTTACATGGTATCACGTTGTTCTATATGCACTTTTATCTCCGATCCAGATGGTTTCTAGTATTTGTTTCAAGATTCAGTTTCCTCTTTCTCTTCCCCTTCAACTTGATCAATTGACAGTTGCCTAAGATTTTAGAGAACTTGTTGAAATTGTACTAGCTAGCCATATAATTAAAACTTTCAATGATATTCTGTAATTATTTTACTTTATCAACTTCTTTTTTCAAGTTTTATCGACTTTTGCAAGTTTCTAAAATTCGAATCTACTTTGCTAATCAAATCTTAGGTTTAAATTTCTCATTCAATTAGCTAGATTTTGCAACTACTACTAACTTTCTTCTACTACTACTTACATAGGAGTAATATTGAATTGAAGTCCAGAGCATAAGAATGGTGTAGAAGGAGGAATGGACGTGGTCCTAATCCAATGATTGTGTCAAAGTGGCATCGAGGTGTCAAAATCAAATGTATGACTAGAAAAGCAACTAGCCTTATGCCTGGTGACTTCCCAGCTTGGATTTCACATGTAATTCATACCAAAACCATATTTCCTACTAATTGTATGCAGTTCTCTCTATCTCAACTCAAAAGATCTTGCATTTTCGCTACTAGAAATTCACTAAAAATCGATCAAAAAAATTAACAAAAGTTGGTCGATTATGGTCAATTACCGATTAAAACACGACCATTTACGTGTGGACGGTATTTTAACAGTCGGAAAGGAATACCGACCAAAGTTGGTCGGAAATTACCGACCGACATTGGTCGTTAAATTAAATTCAAAAAAAAAAATTGCAAAAAAACCGATCAAAGTTGGTCGGTATTTTAATTATTTAATTAAAAAATTCACCATCTGGGAATTGAACCGGGGTCTGTACTGTGACAGGATATTGTTCTACCACTAGATCATTGGTGCACTTTGTTTTAAGATTATCTTTTATTTGATTTATACTCTTTAATTGTATTGTCGCGCGAAAATAACTGACCAAAGTTGGTCGGTTTCTTGAAAAATAAATTTCGCGGGACTCAAAAATAGTTCCCCGCATTTTTTACGCCAAAAAATATACATTGAAAAACCGACTAACTTTGATCGATTTTTTGGTTGGTTTTTTGACCGATCAAAATTGGTCAATTTTTCTTGGTCAGTTTTTGCCGGATTTCTAGTAGTGTTCTTTACTTGTTAGAAGCATACATGCATATACGATCCTCTTATAATCCATCTTCAGTGTGCCAGCTAATTACCTTAGTACATTTTAAAGGGTTAAAATTTGATATATAAATTCTCCATCCAATTTTTGTTGCTATACTTTTCAATGAAATCATATTGAGTAGTTAAAGTAAACAAACTAAAACAAGAAAAGGAAGAGAAGAAAGGAAAAAGGGGGTTTAAACTTCAAACTAGAAAGGTGGAAAACACAAGAAGGTGGCCTACTGGGGAAAAAAAGGAAGATGAGTGTCTTAGTTGAAGTCACATGGTAGCATGTGGGATTGTAGTGTTTGGATATGTTGCTGAATTAATGGAAAAGCCAAAGATATTATGTTTGTTTGGCTAAGAGGCCTACACGAACCAAAAGAAAAAACCAAATCACTTTGTCTAAATATATATTGTTCATGACCACTCGATTTATCCTAAAAAAAAAATACTGTTTGCACTTCATGTTATATTAAATCATTTAATATAGATATATCTTATGTATATGAAATTTTTTTAAGTAACTATAATTAAATAGTATATATCTTCACTTTAGTTTGTAACTCTTAAAATTAAATTATTCAATTTAGTATAAGCATTGAATACGAGTAAATATTTTCTTGACGCTAACCTTGTCTTATTAAACTTTAGGGACTACTTTTGTGTTGCTCACACAATTGACCTATTTTTTGTCATGATTGTAGTTAACATGCATCCTTATCGGTCTTTATGACCCTTTGTCACCTTTACATTATTATTTTATCCTAGATGTACAGAACAATTAATTATAAATGTGCAATTGTCTCCGACATAATTGATCACAAGGAAGAAATTGTTCTGAGATTTAAAAGATAAATAGTTGATATAATGAAGCAATATTTCAAGTTTAAAATGAAGAAGAAGCTCAGAACAAATAGAGCAAAAGGATGGGCAATGAGGATAATGCTGTTCAATATATAACACACTAAAGTCTGGTGTTGAAACACATATTTATATAATCGAAATTAAAGAGCTCTTGAGTAGTTAAGTTTTCCAGCAAGACATGTTTAGTAAAGCAATTGTATAATCTTGTGTAACCTATTCAATTAAAATAACATGGTTCTTGGTTAATATCTGTGCATTTTCAACTGAAAACTATCTAAGAATCTTGATGGATAATGATAATGACAATTAATAAGAAAAAAATGCTTAAACCACAAATTTTTGTTGTAATTTCAAGTCAAGAACCTAATCCGGATATATGGATAATGATAATGACAATTAAACTTCATGTCTACCATTCATTCCAAGAAGAGTTACAAACAGATTTATGGTATTTGAGGTCTAATCACTAGAAAAACTTTAATAAAGGTAAAACCAGTTTAGATGAAAATTATGAACAGATTTATTCAAAAGGAGAAATAGTCCTTCAAAATCTATTATTCATAGTTCCACGTCATCGCTCTTTTCTTTTTCGTAATTCACTTTTAAATTATGAAAAATTAGAAGGTCGCAAGTTGTAGTGATTTAGTTGATGACTTAATATGAACAAAATTGAGAGTATAAAGGTTAATGGCGGCACACGTGTTAGTACTTTTGACTGTAGAAAAGGCTTTACTTTGAGAGCATGATAACTTAAGACCACAGAAGACAATTATCCCACGCTAACAGCTATTTTCAATGATTTTGTACTATTGAGAGGCATGCTCTAATCTGTATCATCTAAGCAAAGGTTTATTCCTTGGATCACACACACCCACACACATATATGTATATATTTGGTTTTAGATTTTTCAATTATGTTTGTGAAAACTGCGTTAAGCTGAGAGGATTTTGTTTAGAAAAATTTGCATATAGCTTCCCTTAATTGCGCCGTATATGTAATTATTATTATTGATTTACTTTTATGTAAAAGAACGTTTTGGTATTAACGGGTAAGTGTGAGAAAATTTATTCTAATTCATACCATCTATACGCATAAAGTAAGTATTATTGATAAAGATAATGGACATAAATATGGAGAGGACAATAGTTTATGTACATGTTATAAGTAGGTAGACTGTGTTTTTAAACACCACACTATACCTGGTGGGATATTTATCACATTATTCCTTATAGTGTCATAAAAGTATACTATCTTCCTGGATTCTCATAATTTTTCAATCATGATATGAAATTAAACAAATTGGTTAGGGTAAAGAGAAGACGTTATGATGGGATATATATCATCTACTCTTGTCTCCTAACTCCTTGTTGTAGAGTCGTCTAACCAAATTTGCTCTTAATGTGGCATGTCCTTAAATAGGGAAATTTAGGGCAATCTTTTAGATATTGAGCCCCTAGCTCTGCCCTATATTACATGCATGCATAAGGGGCGGATCTATTTCCTTTGTAGTGTTAAGGTTTCATCTTTTTTGAGAAATTTTTTGCTTGTTGCTTTTTAGACATGAGTAAGTGTTGATGTTCAAAATTAAAGGGATCGATTACCATTTATTATTGCACCAATAATGTCTCTTGATTAGGGGTGTTCATGGTTTGATTTGGATCAGTTTTTCCTTTTAAAAAAAACCAAATCAAGTAAGTCGGTTCTTAAAATGTTGGAACCAAACCAAGCCAATTAAGTTAGTTTTTAGCGATTCAGTTTTGTTGATTTTTATCGAATCATTTTTTTTTCTTATTATGAGATATAACTACCAAACACATATTCCGCGACTACATTTTAAACGTAACACTGTCAAATTAATTGCTCTTTGAGAATCTATTATTTACCATGATATATTGATGATAATTGAATTAAATAGCACTGAATAATTTAAGTACTCAATTAAAAATCAATTATTTTTAACATAAAATAATTCTTGTACCTAGAAAAAGCAAACTACCAATCAAACTAGAATGTAAAGACAAAGAATTAGATTATTGTAATAGCAAATAACTAGACTTAAAATACAAATGAGTAATATGTACCTTGACATTTTAGAAACTTTATATAAAAATATACATATATATATGTGTAATAATAAATTTAAATAGCTACTTCTATAGTCGGTATGGTTCGATTTTTTTTGGTTATTTTTTTATTATAACCAAAACAAATTTGATCGATTTTTAAAATTCAAAACTAAAATCAAACCAAACCGACTATAGAAGTATCGATTTTTTTGATCGATTTGGTTCGGTTTTCGATTTGGTTAGATTTTTCGAGTCTTCATGAACACCCCTACTCTTGACTTTTATCATAAAGGATTGCATATCTCACTTTTGGAAACCTCAAAGGCATAAGTGTCTTATTTCAAACTTCAAAGGGATTCAAATGAAAATTAGTATGATACTTTCTCAGGTCCAAAATAAGTGATTTTTTAGTTTTGTTTATCGTGATCCAAAAGTAAGTGATTTTTTTAAATTTCAAGAATGAATTAATTATTTTTTTTCTATATTGCTGTTGGAGTAAATAATGTTGGGGTGTGTATTAAAGGTGTTTACGGGAAAAGATAGTAAAATTAATATAGTAAATTTTATTATCAGTTAATATAAAAAGATAGTGAAAATAATTTTTAAAAAATCACTTAGTGTAAATGGGAGGAAGTAATAGTTAGTAACAGATAAAGCATTGACGTTACCGAAAATAAAGGCAGGGGGAATTGGGAAATAGGGATTAGCAATAGTAGGTGTTTCAACGCTTTAACTCATATATCACATGGGTGCTGAGATAGTGGGTGGGACTAGGGGGAGGGCAAAAGATAGGTGAAAGTGTGGCTCTCTCTCTTGCTTTTGTAGACTCTTGTTTTGGCCTATTCTCCTTCTCCCCCCCCCCCCCCCCCCCCNCTTGCCAGCTTTCCCTCATGTGCATTTGTGGGGTTTTGTTAGCCTTAGCCACCACCCCTATCCCCTATCCTTTTATTATTAGTCAAATTCTGTAACTGAAATTTGACATTTCAATATACTTGTATCAAATTAGACGAATCATGAGTTTATACAGTAGCAACAAAAATCCCCTCAACTCCAAACTACTTAACATCAGCAATATCAATTCATTACTTAACTTCTGTATACACGAATCGATATTATATCGTACTATGCTTAGGCCTTCATCCATTTACTCACCTTCAACTTCTGGAAACATTTATTAGTTAATGAATTTATTAACAAATATATTGAAAGGGAATCAAACAATTGTTTGTTCGGTTACAAAAGATATTAGCTGCCATGTCTACTTAATCATTCAATAATTGATGAATAAATTAATTAACAAATAAATATATAATTTTAATCCATAAGCAAGACATCAAGAGAAACAAAAAGTAAACACTAAAAAATTCAAAGGAAAATAAAAATAAAAAAGGTAAACAAGGTGGAGGAGAGGTAGAAGTTTTGAGAGCAAAAGAGAGATAAAGAAGGGAGACATGTATACAACAAAATACACCATTATAAAACTCTCAATTATTAACAAACAAAAAAAAGTTTAGAAAAAAATTAAAAAGAATTTAAAAAAGAGAAACAAAAAAGACACCGAGCCACTTAGCCGAGCCGATCGGGGTGAGATGCAACTGATCCGGCTCCACCGGCGGTGAGGAGGCCGGTCAGAACAGTCATGGCTCGGATTTGCATCTCTAAAGCTGCTATGTAATCGGTAGTTTCTTCTAGAAGGTTCGGAAACGGGAGTTTCTGACAACCGGGAACTAAACGGCCGAGAACACGAACTTTCCGCTGCAAAGCCGGTAATCGCTTCTTCGCCGCCGCCGGTTTCTTCGACTTTATATTGCTGCTGTTCACCTTAGCTTTCTTATGCTTCTTATTAATTTGGCTAAGCCTGAGGCTGAGCCGGCCAGTGAGAATCGCTCTACTCCAACGACTCCTTCCTTTCGCCGTCGAGGCGAGGACTCTGTCGGCTGTGTCCCTGACGGCGCGTCCGGCGATAACTGGTGACGGACCATCATCACTCCGGCGGACTTGACGGAGAGCCTGGAGAAGTTTAGAAGAGTAGATCTGCTGCTCCGTTTGAGTTCTCCACCTCGATTGATCAAGGCTAGCGATTGGTTCACTTTTGCCGTCATCTCCAATTTTTCTTCTCTTTTTGCGCTTGGATTCTCGGGAAGGGTTGGAGTAAGCATCGGGATTCGAGACGGTAGAGGATGACGCCATCAGAAGGAACAATTTTCTGATACAAAATTCGGAATGATTCTCACGAATTGTACTTATGTTAATAGATGCAAACTGCAGAAAAAGAAAAAAAAGAGGCGATGAGATTCTGAAACAGGTTAAAAGCTTTTCCTGAAACTGATTCTCTGTGTGTAAACATGCTAAATCAGGTGAATAAAAAACAACGCTTTTGTGTCCGTACACAAACACCTATACACATAAGGTAGTAGTAACATGATACTCGTTTGACAGAATGAATTCAGAAGTGACTCAACTATATCAAATTCGATTCTCAGGAATCTCCGTTTAAACAAAAAAAAATGAAAATCAGAGCAACAAAACGAGAAAAAGAGAGCACCAGTTGAGTTGCAAAACAATACCTGAGTAGTGAGTGCGGCGGCTGCGACGGCGGTAGGTGGCGGATGGGACGAATTACACGTAGAGAGAGAAAGAGGGAGAGAGAGAAAGAAATGGGGAGGAGAGTTGAAGGAAATGGGGAGGGGGAAGGGGTGAGTTTTGTATAGGAAAAGAATAAGGGGACAACCCACGCGTCCTTTGTTTATTGCTTTTCCCTTTTCCCATTTCTCTCTCTTTCATTTTCGTGCACCGAGGTTCTCTCTTCCCGCCCTTATTCTTTACTTTTCTGTTTTCCTTTTTCTTAGTGATTTTTTTCTTTTTTTTTTCCTTATGATAAAATTTGTAATGTTAAAACTTCATAAGAATTTCAAATTACGAATGCATAGGCTTCACGTGGAAACTTAGATAGCTCTTCCACCTTCGCATTAAAAGTTAGAATTTCAACTTTAAAGATTTCCAGAGAGTTGATGGTAAATAGCCTGAAGTGTTGAAAAGTTTTTTTAGAGCTGAAATGATTTTTAAAATAAGTATTTATGTATTTGGATAAAAATATTGAAATTGATAATAAATAGTTATTGTGTTTGATAAAAAAAAATGCTGATAATCTATTCTTTTGGTAAAATGTCTAAAATATCATTGATTTTTTTTCAAAAGATTATGAATAAAAAAAAACTCTTTGTAAAGAAAATAATTAACAAGAAATATGGAATGAAGAGAAAATCAAGAAATTTATTTTGAAAAAGGTATTTTGTGAATAGAAAATATTATTAAGGATAAATTAGTAAAAGTATTGGTAAAATTAAAAGTGCTTATAAGCTGAAAAGTCATAAGTTGGGGGTGAGCAACTTATGACTTATGACTGATTTTAGCTTATAAGCACTTTGGATGTTTACCAAATGCATAAATAAGTCAAAAGGTGCTTATAAGCCAATTTGACCAGCTTATAAACTTAGCCAAACATCCTTTTAGTAATTAGATTTTAAATTTAATATTATATATATTCAATTAATTTTAAATATCAAATACATTATTTGAATAAAAGTTATTGAGTTCGGGGTATATGTAGCTCGGCTTGTGCCTAAACCTTTGAGTCAAAGGCTTGCCTTTTCTATGTTGGTTATGGACTTTGACCTCTGCCTTCATCTTTAAAAAGAAGGAAAAAAAATGTTCCATTCTTCTTTTATTGAGGATTATACATGACTATGTTTCTTGAAAATAAAATTTTCTAACTATATAATATAGTGAAATTTTCTTAGATAGTGGAAAAGAAAAGAAGAAATACTATTAGATAGGAAATACATATAAGTTCTACTGTTTGAATTAGAGAAGAATATTATTGTCATTTACTTCTGTCCATTTGTTGAACTGTTTGTTATTCTCCATATTAATTTACTGTGTCAGCACATGCATATATCGTACTATATGGCTACAATATCATCTGTCTCTGTGTCGTGAAAAAGTGAATTGACTGAAACATGCATCATCCTCCATTAATAAGCAAATTATATGAATGAATTAAGTTAATAGTAGTTGTCGCTTGGGACCCATAACTGGAACATTTTTTATGTTACCCTTCCTCAATATTAATTAAATGGTGGTTAACATGTTTTCTTATCTGTTCCTTTTTCTCATATATTAAATAAGTAACGTCGTTTCTACTTCAGCTAGCAGGAAGAGTGATTTATCAATTTCCGCACCTTCTTTTTGTCAAAATATATTTGCTTAAATTTTTTGCCGATTTAAGAATCATGATCTAATAAGCTTATAGGTTCAAAATCATCTTTGGTTTCATGTTGAATTCAATAAAAAGAAGATTATTGGTCGCCTCGTAGATTTCTGCACGTTGAATGTTATTTCCTCATAGTTCAACCTCATCTTGAGCTCCCCAGTTTCACAATCAATGAGAGCTCGTCTTGTGGCCAAAAACGGCCTTCCCAAAATTATGAGAATTTCTTCATCCACCCTATAGTCAAGAATATCGTGGTGAGGACATATAACCAACATCCATTTGAATCGTTCTCATGTTTCTTACAATGTTTCGGTTGGTTTCTGTCTGAAACTCAAAAATTTCATTAATTTGCTGAGCTTTCTTGTTGGGTGGATGAAACGTGTTCATAAATTGTTTGACTAACTCCTCCCACGTATTGATGGAATTGATATGGAGTGAATTTAGCCAAGTTTGGGCTGCTCCTGTCACTGAGAATGGAAACAACAACAGTTTTATTGCTTCCTGAGTCACATTGGGCTGCCTTTGAGTTTTGCAGATTGACAGAAAAATTTTCAAGTGTTGTTGAGGGTCTTCCATGTATGACCCCGAGAATAGTCTCTTGTTTTGCAACAAGTGCAGCATGTTGTTTGTGATTGAAAAGATTCAGCCTGTATCTGCGGGACTACTATCGTTGTGGCCAAGTTCTCTGTTGTGGGTTGTGCGCAGTCATATAGAGCAGCCTCTGGCTGCGCAACTGGGTCTACCACGTTATCCCCATTATTGTTTCTATTGTTCACCAGATCTGCATGTTTGGTTTAGGTTGTTCAGTTGATTGTTGTTATTTGCTTTTCCGGTTGGCCCGATTCAAGGCCTTGAAAACTTTCTCGGGATCTGATAATGCTTCAAACACTTCACCAGTTCTCGATGAGTTTCTAGGCATGCACCTGTACAACCAAGTTAGCAAATGTTAAAATTTCAATTTACGGACTGAAAAGGAAGAAAATTGATTACACTAAGAATTTTTGTATTATTTCAACTGTAATTGACAACACCGTTAATTCTCCGGAAACGGCGCCAGAATTTGATCACGCCCAACTATGCCTTATAAAAAGGACTAAGCGGCCGTTGCAAATATAATCCCTTATTGATGGACTCCCTTCCTGTTATGTGTCATATAGATTTGCCTGATCTTCTCTATCGATCATGAGTGCTTTTACTACTGTAACTCTCTCCCGAGTAATTACGACAATTTACTAGACGCACTCTCCCGAGTTACGTTAGCTGGATTTTATTACAGCTCATTTAGATCGCACCCAAGGTTTCATTATCCCTAATCCCACCTTTAAACCCTCAGTTATTGATTCCTCATATACTTTGGGAGTGGTGATGTTCAACAACTACCTAAATATGCACTCTCTCCCGAGTAATACATACTAAATAGGCACAGCTAATTGAGGGTCCTTCAATTAACTACAACAATAACGTAGTTGAACAAATAGAGATTAAACTGGGCAAACTACATTAACACAACAAGAAGTTCATCCTTCAACAAGTTCCATCAAAACCCTAGACTAAATAAATTAGCTACTCATAATTGTGTTCATAATAACAACAACAAAATTCATCATGAATGATAGAAACACAAGGAAGAAAGGTAGAACTCGATGCCAAATTATCCTTCTTGCCTCTCTTCTTGCCTTGAACAAAACTATAAAAACCTTGATATCCTCTCTTTTGGACGAGATGGACCTTTTATATGTTAAGTGGAATTGCCCCCAAGCTTCCAAGTTTACCCCTGAAGTTACTGCATACTTTAACGGACTAGCGCGGCCGCGCTCGAACCGCGCTAGTGGCCGCGCTAAATGCCATATACACTGTCCCGTTTCTTCTGGACTAGCGCGACCGTGCTAATGACCGCGCTAATGGCACTTTATTCTGTGCTGTTTCTCCTGCTCTATTGTGGCCGCGCTAAGGCCACGCTTGGCCCACGCTAGAGCGGGTCAGCTATTTTTCTCTTTTTCTCTTCCTTTTTTCACACGTACTCAACTCCGAGGAGCTTTCCTTGATTTAATTTAGCTCCAAGCACTGTCCTATGTCTTCATAAGCACGACTTGCTCCTGCAAAACATAAAATCCACAATTATAGCCATTTTATCGTCATTTAACCTTTCTAGAAGAGAGAATCATAATAAAATTAGGGTATAAATAGCCGCTAAACTACATGAATCTAGCCTATTATCAATTACAATTAAACATCTTTAGTTACCCAAATGCTTTTTTTCTAATAAAACTACATTTACTTCAACGAAAAGTCAATTTATTATTGGAAATGCTCTCTTCTAAAGTTCGAGAAGAAATCTATATAGTGACTCATCAAGCATACAATGCTTTAACAAAATGGAAGTAAAGCTAATTAATTAGTCTATCGACATTATCCACCTTGCACTTGTACTTGGTTTTTAAAGAATAAATATATAACTAGAAATGGATACCACTAGGGAGTAGGCATGTTAGTTGAACCAAGTTATCTTGCTCACAAAGGTAGAGTAAACCTGAAAAAAAGACTAATTAGGTCAACCTAATCCTTCATTTGGTGTAATGTAATTATTATTTAAGAGACTTAAAGAGTTGTTTTGGTGACATAACATATAAATGTTCACAATCAATGTCACTTTCCTGTAAGGAAATTGATGTTTAAGCATTTTATCACATATCCTATTCGTTTAGATTGTGACCAATAAGAACCTATCAAACTTGACTTTTACCTTTCACCAAACAATGGCAAAAGATAGCCATGACTACGAAAAAGAAGGAAAAAAATCACTACAAGATGAGGACTCCATAATATATCAGACAAAAAAAGAAAATTCATTGAATCTATTCTTGTTGATTGAAATGGGAAGGAAAAGTAGTGGGGGAGATATTGGTAAGAATTTGATACCCGACGTTATTACGAGAGGAATTTTCAGAAATTATTATTGTTTACTGGCTATTAATTTGTTATAGTTATTATATAAATAATTACTTTTTATAGCCACTATTCAGTTGTTACGATAATGTATTCGTTGTATTCACGCTACTGTATTCATGAATACAGTAACAAAAAGTGCCTAAAAATCATCGCAGTCCAGTTGTAAGAGCATGTATTCACATGTATTTGCGTCATGTATTCATGAATACAGCAGCAAAAAATGCCTAAAATCAGGGCAGCCCAGCGGTACGCGCATGTATTCACGTATATTCGTGTTGCTGTATTCATGAATACAACATCAAAAAGCGCCTAAAATCAGGGTAGTCCAGTTGTACGTGCATGTATTTATATGTATTCGCACCATGTATTCATGAATACAATAACGATAATCACCTTAAAAATAGGTATGTTCGGATATCTAATAACGAAAATAATATCAATTAGTGTGATACACTCCTAATATAACTCAACAAAATCAATTCTAGCATGCCACATTATCAACCAAATTAATTAGAATGATTTTTCAGTTGTATATAATTTTTGTGTTTAGTGTGTTTCAATATTTTTTTACTGGTGCATACATTAGATCCAATATTTTATATTCAGTGTATTCAAATGTATTTGCATTAATAATATTTTAGTTATTTCTAATACATTTTATTATTGTTGTGTTCAATATATTTCATGGGTTGTATTCACTATATTTCTTTTTGTATTCAGTATATTTTACTGTATTTCACTATATTTTAGAATTAAATATGTTCACTGTTTATATTTTGTTCTATTTTAATGTTTGTATTAAGTGTATTTCAAAGTTTATATCTTGTATTCATACATACTATATGTAAAGTATGCATGAATACATGTGTATTCAGCTGTATTAAAAAAATATAGACTTTCAAAATACATAAACACAGGCAAAAAAAAATGTATTTATACAAAAATACAATGTGTTGGAGTGAATTAGTGCATAATATAATGTATTTGTATCATTGTATGTGACTAAATAGCAAAGAAGAGAAGAAAGTTCGTCGGAGATGGAGTTTTCCGGCCAAGACTCCTTGTATCGCTTCATTTCCTCTTCATTACAATTTACAATGCTTCCAATTCGACCGCTTCTTCCACTTTTCTCTCTTACTTATCGCGCTAAGAATTCCTCCTTCTTTTCAATCTCTACATCACCCAAGGTATCTCTGCTTCCTTTTTTTGATTGTAGGTTTACTTTCATATTTCTGATTTTGAGATCTTTAGACTTTCTTTCATGATTTGCTTCTCTTTCGTGTACCTATGATTAGGCCTATTTTGCTCAAAGAGAGAGAAAAGAAAGAAACAGTAAAGAAGAAAAATTCTGAGAGAGAATCTGTGTAGTAATTGAAAGAAAGAGAGAGAAAACACATAAATAACGTATTTCATGTATCAGTGATAGTATATACCATAAATATTTATTTAGCTATACAATATAAAATGTAACTATAAAAAATAATATTTTAAAATAATTTTAGTTTGCAATAATTAGAGTGTATACCTTTGCTATAAGAGATAAAATTTCCTTATTATTACTCCGCCACAAAAAGTATAATGTCTTAAATTCAAATTTAGATCGTGAGTATCACTTCAATTAAGTCATGAATGGTTTTAAGTATTAATAGTGAGATTCGTGATATGTGACCATGAAAAATAAAAATTGAAAAAAGACTTCTATTGATAGTCAATCTACTGTAATCAGAAGCGAGGTATGGATTTAAAGTTAATGGGTTTGAGATTCTAGCATTTTTATGTTACTATATTCTAAAGTAAAAATTTATACTTATTCAATGAGTTTTTTTTAGACAAATATAAGATTTGCATTAAAGCTATCAAGTTTGACTGAACCCGTCGACAAAGCTCTAGCTCCGCCCACTACTGCGACTTGCGTCTTCTTTTTTTTTTTGTAGTTTTGGGTACATTAATATGAACAAATTTGCATAGGAAAATCTTTTACTTCCAATCTATAGATTCGAGTAATGTTAGAAATAAGTTGCGAATATTTTTTATACTTGAAGAAAGGAAGAGGGCGAGAAAAGGGAGTGGCAATTTGCTATAATCATATAAACAAATAAAACCATCCATTTTGTTAAAATTGTCATGTGCAAATGATGTGGAAAAGGTCTATTGAACAAAGAGGAGGGTGGTGGCAGCCATTGATTGGTTGTCATCTGGGGTCAACTGAAATTTGCTTTTAATTATTCTCAGCAATGATTATAACAGTGGGTTACGCACAAATACGAAATGATAAAAGGAAGGTGAGGGAAAAAGAGCATGTGGTTGTTTTCATGGCAATTCCTATCAAATTCTTGGCTTTTGCTTTGTTTGTTATTGCCTTCTTTTTATTTGTTTTTTCAATGAATTTGATGCCTTTGGACTCATCCATAATCCTGTTGTCGAATGTGGAGAGGTTTCATCCACATAAATGTTCTTTCTGTAGTTTCCAATTTTAATTTCCTTTCTGTTCTCAAAAAATTAAAGATGAGAACTGTAGGAAAATGGTCGAAGGGGATCAAAGTTGTTTTCGTGCGACTTCAAGGTCACAATTTCGAATCGTGAGAGCAGCGACTTTTTAGTCTACATTATACCCCTTGAGGTACGACTCTTCTCCGAACCTTGCGTGAATATGAAGTACCTTATGCACCAAACTGTCTTTGCGTGAAGGTAAATAGTGAGGGAACAGAACGTAATAGAGGAAGCACCTTTTGTGAATATGCTTTGAAGGTGTAAAAGATTTACACAATTAAATTACTTGTGAAATAATTATAGATAAATATCTCAATAACTAAGTAGTTGATGTATAACTCAATGAAAATTAAAAACTTGCTATTAAGGTTAAATTTACCTATAAAACAACAACAACAATCTAGTAAAATCCCACAAAGTAGGGTTTAGGGAGAGTAATGTGTATGAAGACCTTACCCCTATCCGAATAGGGCAAAGAAGTTGTTTCCAATAGACTCTCGGCTTAGAAAGATGAAAATAAAACTTACCGATAAAATAAGAAAATAAAATTTTAAGCTATCAGAAATAACTTAAATGCTACAAACATACATATTCTACTTTATATCTAGATGTTGGAGTGGCATTCTCATTCTCATTCTATTTATGACAATTATATTACGTATGAATAATTGTAACTTTTGGACTCTCCACTAAGTAAGAAAATGTTATTCTCATTCCAAAATTCTTTTTATATTCTTGAATGAGAATGATGTAATAGTGCAAATTGACCGTTAATAGTTACTAGTTAGTTGAAAAACTAGGTGCAGCACGCCGATTTATATTTGCATTTACACTGAACAGTGATCGGTTTTTCCATTTTTGTATGCTATAAAAGTAGAGAAAGTAATCTCTTATTTTGCATCTTTCAGTAATTAAGTAATAACGTAAGCATGACAGCTCCCTTGATATTTCAAGGAAATCCAGGATCTTTAAAAACAAACCTTATCATAATCTCTATAATTAAGATATATTTAGGAAATTAAATTTCAGTTTTCTTGAAATAGAAGTAGCATGCATGTATCTTACAACTCATAGCAAGTATCCTTTAAATCCTGGTGTAGATATATGTATAAATAACCTAAAGAGATTAAAAAAAAGGATAATGTAAAATACAAAAACTGGACAAAGCCAATTTATTAGGCACAGTGACATGCCAGAGTGTTTTGCCTCTTTGAGTGAGACATGCTTCAATGTCATTAAACTAATTAGAAATTTTCAATTGTAATTGCAGTGATCAACAGCTATCACTCACATGCTTCTAGATTATCAATAAAGAAAATAATTTTCACTATATATATAGGAAAGATCAAACAGCTGGTTTGCAAACTTTAGTTACAGTTGGAAATCTTCCAATTATATACAATGCATATGTTTTTAATGTAATCTTATGGATAATAAGGTGAGAGCTACTGGATAATTTTACGTTTTGCCCATATTAAATTATTTCCTTTTTTTTCTTTCTACAATATATGTTTTAGGCAAACTTTTTATTGTTTGGCATAATGGTTTATATTTTTACTTTTATTTGTCTCATGTATTTGATTTGTACAAGAAAAGAAAAAGGGAATTTGGCAAAGGTCCAAGAATACCTCTGTACTTTCGAAAAAGGTCTAAGAATACCCTTCGTTATACTATTGGGTTATTTATACCCCTATTGTTATACTTTGGGTTCAAATATATCCCTCATTTAAACGGAGGGACACGTGTCATAGTCCTGCTGGCCAATTCTAAATATCTCCTAATTAATTAAAAAGACACATTACCCCCACCCGAAAAGTAATTTTCTAAAGCAATTTTTATTTTGTAAAAACTTAAAAACTGAATTTTTCTTTTATTAAAAACTGAAACAAAGGAAAATATTTTTTTTATACAAAAAAAAAATGCTTTAAGAAAACTGAAAAATATTTTCTAAAACAATGTTTTTGTAAAACAGAAATAAGAACTAAAAAGCAATTTTCTAAAGCAATGTTTTTTGTAAAAACTGATACTAAAAACTTAAAAAATCGAAATATTTTTTTCCAGTTTTTAGAAAAATATTGCTTTAAAAAAACTGAAAAATAATTTCTAAAGCAATTGTTTTTGTAAAAACTAAAAAAAACTGCAAAGCAATTTTCTAAAGCAATGTTTTTGGTAAAACTGAAAAAAACAAAAAAAACAAAAAAATTTAGTTAAAAAAATTTCAGTTTTTTCCAGTTTTACACGCTTTAGAAAATTGTTTCAGTTTTTCTTTTTCAGTTTTTACAAAAACATTGTTTTAGAAAATTGTGATAGAATGCTAAGAAATAATGAACAACAAGACAAGACAAGTTTTGTGGTGAAATCTTTCATCCCTTCTCATTGATTCCACAAGTATTTATAGGCAAAGAAATAAGACAA
>ML310859.1:0-56825 GCA_005239505.1 Nicotiana paniculata
GATGCCTACATTCTTGAATTCTTCCTGTCAGAAAGTAGGGAGTATACATTTTGTCGAAAGGCCGAGAAGCGCAGATTACTACATTGTTTTATTGGGCCAGGCAGATTTGTTCCACCACCCCATGAGAATGATCATAAAGCAGAATAAAAAATTGGGGTCCAATTCATAAGTTCAAAGTGGAGGCATAAAATGATTAAATCAGGTGCTCAAAGGAGCATGAAAGCGAGATCACTTGAAAGGATGGAAACACTATTGGACCAGGGAGTTTCTTACACCTTACTTTTATTTCTTGTTTTGTATATATGTGATGCACTGAGGACACTGCATGATTTAAGTGTGGGGTGTTGTATATATTTGTTGTGTTGTTTAGTGTGCTTTCTTGTTAGTAAGTTTTTTGTCGTTAATAAGTAGTTCTTATTAGTAGTTTTAGTTTTTCTTTTTGGTATGTTTTTATTTTTAAAGTAGAACAAAAACAGAAAAAAAAAAAAAAAATTTAGAAATATATGGACTTTTCCTGACGATGGATCTCCTAGACAGTTTTCTTGAAGGAAGTAAGTCTAAAGAAAATATCAAAAAGATTTTTATTTTAGGTATTGTAGTAATTCCCCCTTGGTTTTTCTTTGGACAACGGTTCTTTTCCAAGGGTTTTTAATTGAACCGGGTGTAGGTAGTTTTTAATTTTTAGGATTAGGAATCACATGGTTAAGAGCTTAATAGTGGCAATATCTCAAAACGTGTTAATGCCTTGAGAATAGTCAGTACTTTGGTTGTGACGCTTAGGCTCAAATTTTTTGACTCCAGGATAAATACCTTAAATTAGGAATCCTTAAGATTTGCTTAACTGCTTTGATAGGAGTGTCGTAATAGATCCAATGCTGAGTGAGTTATGTGCCATGTGTGTGTGAGATTTGTATGTTATTCTGTGCATTGCATTTGATGTCTAGAACTTGCCCCGTGTGTGTGCAAAGAGAAATAGAAGTTTTGTTCAGTCTTGGAAGTGATATAGGCATTTCTTTGTTGAGCCACTTATATATATTTTTACCCACCTAATTGTTATGTATCATCGTTAAATCCGTTGAGCCTATAATCCTGTTTCTTTGGCAACCACATCACAAGCCATATCCCTTTGTTTGAATCGATCATATATTTGAACCTTGTCACCTCTCGTAAGCACTGGAAATGTGATGAAATATGGAAAAATTAAAGTGTGGGGTGGTAGGTTGATTTGTGAGGGGAATATTTGAAATAAGGAGAAAGGTGTACTGTTTTGAAAAGTAAGAGTCACTTGAAAAAAGAAAGAGAAAAAGAAGAAAAGAAAAGAAAAAATAAATAAATAAAGTATAAACAGTTGTATTGCTGTGAAAGAGAAATATATGTGGTGACTCTTGGTGTAATTGTACTTAAAGAAGTATGGGGTAATAACATTGATGTGAAGGTGGAGTTTGGCTTAATATAAGTTTGAGGTTGANTTACATTACAACCAAATTAAGTCTTACTTGATCCTAGACTAAATGAGCTTGATTAGTAGAGTAGTACACTACGGGCAAGCCTATGGTGCATCTTTTGTGGCATATGAATATTGTTTCTGAGAGCGAGTGAATTCTTTCTATCTTGAGTTCCTAAGTGTTCTTAAATTTTATTGTGTGAGGAACTAGCTCTTTGCTTTGGTGAGGGCACATGATTCATGAAGGAAAGGTAATGTTGTTGACCTCTATGTTAGAGTAGTTAGTGAATTGTGAATAAAGCATGGTATTTGTGAGTCGATTATTGAGGCGAGGATGTCACACCTTTGTGCTTGAACTGTTTTAAATATTCTTGGTATAACCTGTTAAGAGATTTGCTTAATAAGTTGTGTACATAAGTGTAGTGTGATTCAAATGTTTAAGTGTGGGGTATTGATGCAAGGCTAGAACTCATGGTTTAATATGTTATATGCCCTGCATTTTATGTGCGTTAAAGATAAAAATACACTTTTTATGTGCATAATAGAGTCTATTTCATGTGTAGGTGAATTGGAGATTGAAACCGAGCTAAATGGATGCAAATACATCGAAAATACGCTCAAGAGGCGAGGAGGAGTGCACCGGGCTATAGCCGGGCGCCAGAGCCCAAACGCCTGACCCTGCCTAGCGTTAGCCAGGCGCCAGGGCCCAAACGCCATGTCCCAGGTTCGGTCAATTCCGAGCTTTGATGAGTTTAAGTGTTTACCGGTTGGAATAGAAGTCTCCTACACGTTTTGGGTTTGTCCTAAAACATATAAATAGACCCTTAAAACACAACTTGAGAAGATTCGGAAGGCATACGAAGGATTTGAAGAGAGAAAACTATTGAAGTGACAAAATATTGATTTTTATATCTTTTATTCATTACTTTGTATTTCAATTATGTAATTTCTTTTGGGTGTGATTCTTATGAACATGAGTAGCTAAATTCTTTAATCTAGGGTTGGTAGAACCCGTTGGGGGATAAACTTATTGTGTTATTAATATAGTTTTGATTGGTTGATTTATCTCTATTTGTTCAACAACGTTCTTGTTGTAGTTGATTGAAAGGGCCCTTAATTAGCTGTTCCTATTTATTATGTATCTACTTGAGAGAGAGTGCATATTTAGGTAGTTGTTTGAACAACATCACTCCCGGAGTATAGACGAAAGTCATAACCGAGGGTTTAGAGGTTGGATTAGAGATAACGATACCTCGGGTGCAATCTAAAGTGAACTGTAATGCAATCTAGCTAGCGTAACTTGAGAGAGTGCGTCTAGTAAATTATCATAATTACTTGAGAGAGATTTATGGTAGATAGAGTGATCATGATTGATAGANATTGATTGAGTAAAAGTTGCATATTCTAAAGACTTGATTGATACGTAAATTCCCTGTGGGATCGACTCTGGGCATAATACCCCGGATTATATTTGCAACACCCGTTTAATTTTTTATTAGACATAGTTGAGCGTGATTAGCGACCCATTTTGCAAGCCACATATCTATTCGGCGTTCCACTCAGCGACCGTAGAGCTGAGTTCGGAGGGTCCATTTTCCTATTTTTATAACTCGGCCCTGATTTAATAAATAGACTTAAAGGACCATTTTGAAGAGAAATTCTGCCATTTTAGAGACAGGGTGTTTTGGAGAGAGAGAAGAGGAAGCCCAAAGTTCTTGGTTCACCAATCTTTGCTGAAGTCCTAAACAATTCACAAGAAAAAACTCACAAGGTCTTCATCCAAGAGTTAACGTTCCATACATTAGTCTTCAATTTTGAGTTTGGGTAGAAGATGGGTAATGGGGAGTGTGATTCATAGGTATGGGGGTGTTATCCATACATGCACGTACCAATAATGTTGTGGGAAGGTTGTTGAGCTCAAAAGGGTAGATATTGAGATGTGGGATGAAGGAATCCACCATCGGAGGACCTTCAATTCATAATGCCCATTTAGTGTTTGTTAAAATGCTCAAATGAGCTAAAACCCCAAGTATCTTCCTAATTACAGTTCAGTTATGTTATGTTTCTAAATAGATTGAAGTTTCTAGGATTTCTGGATTATTGTAGTAATTTAAGGGAGCTCAAAGCAAGGTATTTTGGCTAAATTTCTCTTGTAGATTCGAAGATCATGATGTCCTCGTAAGTTGTAATTATGATAGGCTCAAGCTCTTATGTCACATGTTCCGAGTTTCTTCCTTATAAATTTGATTATTCTTGATAAACTCTGTGTCGAAAGACATATGCTCAAAATGTATTCCGAATGATTTTATCATATTGTGTCATCCTTCAAGATTGTATTCAAATGTGACCATGTGTCGAAATATTATGAATTCAATTATGTCTCAACTGCAAGTTATATGCCAAATTGTGGAAGAAATATCAATGTGCCGAAGACTCTTATTTGCTCATATGTGTACTAAAAGTTGTGATTAGAGATGCTTTATTGTTTATAATCCATGATAATGTTTGAAAGTGAAAGGGGCGAACATGAAATATGAAATACCGCTGACGTGCCAATAATGCTATTACATTTGTGGAAACTAGTGTCAATGAATGAAAAGATGAGTAAACGACTATGAAATGAGCTGAAAGTCCTTTAGATAATAAACATTTGAGAGTATCGTTAGTCATCGAGGAAGGGTAGGTTTAAATAACCTAATTCAAAAACTACATGTGTCAGTGTAGGAGTGGATAATGATTATTCCCCCTTATTTGGGATGATGTTGATGTGATGACATTAATCCCCTTAAATGGGATGAGATAATTGCTAGAAAAGGGTGATGCACGACATTGTGGTGAGACGGCCTAGCCGATCGGGTCGAGGTCATACGCCATGCCGCACACATGGTGGTGATTGTGCTTGAGATTGTGATTGAGATAGTGATTGTGATTGTGATTGTGATTGGATGTCTTTGGGTGAGACGGCCTAGACGATCAGCCCGTGATTGGACTCCGTGCTAAAGACACGGTGGTTTATCGGTACTAAAGATCTCCCAACCTAAAATAAAGAAATTTACTTGAAAACTTATCTTGCTCCTAACTTTATGTCTTGGTATTGTTTGAGGCTCCCATTGATTATATGATTGTTCTTCCTTATTTTACTACTCGTTCTATTAAGAGCGTGTTTAGTCATTCATACTAGTAATCCATATGTACTAACATCCCTTTTGCCGGGGGCTGCATCTTTAATGGATGCAAGTGGTTCCACAACATGCGACATTGATCAGTGATAGCGGTACATCCTCTTCCCAGCTGACTTGGTGAGTCCCACTTCATTTAGGTGTCATGTATCTTTTGTTCCTTGTGTATTTTGTTTTGAGGTATAGGCGGGGCCTTGTTGCCAGCACTATCATAATACTTTTTTGTATCTATTATAGACTCCGTAGACATGGTGTGGGTTGTATGTTAGGGTTGGGAAAGTCAAACTAGTAATGTTGTAACTATATCACATATTCCACTTCAAACTATGAAAGTATGTGTAGTTTGAGACTTACTAATGATGTAACTAATGGTAATGAATCGGTGTTGCTCACATGATCTTCTCATGGTCTAATTAATGAAGTAGATCTTCTCTTTATTCATGGGTAAGTTCAGGTAGAAGGTATTGTACAGGCTTGCCCGGCTGGATTATCTCGGTTGCACTCCCCGAGGTTGGGGCGTGACACAAACACCTACCAGCCTTCAACCGCGATTTAATGAAAGGTTAGGTTCGACCTCGCTCGAACAAACACCTATCAGCCCACGGCCACATCCCAACATAGAAACAAAAATATACACAAGTATAGAACCCGAACCCAAACAAGGGGAAGTTGTGACCGAATTGGAAAGGACCAAATCGAGTCGTTGGAATTACCGGCAAAGGCTCATACAAACTCGAATAAGGAAACAGTGTGCAACTACCGAACAACTGAAATATGACACAATTAAAGCGGTACTATTGTGAAGGTACATTATTAATTACTCTTTAACCATGCTATGAATCAGACTAACACTTGCACGCAATGGCCAAGGATGGATGTTGCTATTAGGTATGAAAGTACGCGTTGCACTCTTTTTACCTTGAATCGATTTTGTCCCAAAATGGGTTTTTCAGCAAGTTTTTTAACGAGGTAATAGTAAAATGTGCTAACTTAGAATTGAAGGTCGGTCTTAGACCGGAGTCACTGATCGTTCACTTCATGTCAATAATATCCTAGACCTCGAATACTGGGGGCCATTACCCTTGGATTAAGGTTTTTAGCAAGAAAAAAGAAAAACTTTGTATGCTAGAAGCTAAGTCTTTGTGGTTAGGATTCACTGTAAGGGCTAAACGGTAGTATGAAACTCTTTCTATTACACATTTTATTGACTCTTAAATTCCGGATCCTAAGAGACCACGGGCTACCCCTACTCAGAGACTATCGATCTCAAAGGCTACCCCAACTCGGGGACTGTCGTCCGAAGAAAGTTCGGACAGCCCGGCTACCAAATCCTGGAGATGCCAAACTTATTAGGCGGTTCCCGACAAAAGGTTACAACCACCCTAAAAATGTCTTGGAGAAGTTCGAAGCTCGTAATCAGAAAGTAAGGCCTTTATAAGTACTCAAAACCTGCTAAAAGATTACCCTTAGAAAAAGCATCGTCTAAAATAACTTAAGCATTTTGAAAAAACTTCCAGTCACGCCAAGTTTTCAAAGCCTCAAGCAAATAAATTTATATCGAGGACGAGCTCGGTGCGGACCTCCGCAAAAGAAACACCTCATAACTACATTCGATTCTATGTTAAGGCATCAAAAACATAACACAAAAATTATAAAAAAGATGCTGAAAAATTAAAGATGCAATATTGCTAGAAAGGGAAAATTTCATGTATATTCAGAAATATATTTATAAAGGCCCAATAAAAATGGCCTCAAAATAAACAAAAAACTTATACATGAGACGAAAACTAAAAAAGTACTAAGGCATCTATGCCTGGTCTTCACCGGGGCCCGACTCGTTGCCAGAACTGTCGGAGCCCTCGGATCCCTCAGATACCTCTAAGCCATCGGCACCTTCAAGCTCGTAAAGCTCCTTTTCCTTGGCCTCGATCCTTTCTTCTTCCCCGATCTCAGCCGACAGGTCGATACCTCAGGCGTGGATCTCTTCGAGGGTCTCTCTCCGGGACAGCCGCTTCACATACCCATCCTTTGTCTTTAGGCAGGTCTCAGCTGCTTCCACATTGTCCTTGCATTAGGAGACCATTTCTTCGGCATCAACTTAGTTTGTGTCCAATTTGGACTTCATTGCCTCATATTCTCTACCTAGAGCATCCTACTCGGTGACGGCCGAGCTCAGTTGTACTTGGAGATCATCATTCAGTTGAGACCATTTGTCAGCTTTGTCCTTCGCCACCCCGAGTGGGTTCTCAGCCGATGCCAGCTCAGCCTTATCGGTTTCCTTCTCCAAAGCCAGCAGGTCAATTCTGCCTTTCCAACCTTCAGCATTGGCCTGGACCTTATTCATCTCGGCTCGGAACTGGTTGATCATGTAGATCTTTTGTTGGACCTGCGAGGTTGTGTTGTTAGTATCCACAAATAGCTCATAGTTTTTAGCTTTAAAGACCTTTACCTTTTCAACCAGGTCGGCATGTTCCCTCTTCAAGGTCGAAGTTTCCTTCTTAGCCTTGTCCTGCTCGGCCTAGAGGTCTTTGACGGCTCCGTCCTGTTGCTCACTGAGAAGATTCTACATGTCCTTCTTTTGGAACTTCTCCTTTAGCTCGAACTCAAGTTGGCATATTTCCAAGCAGTACCAAGCGTGCAGCATCGAGGCCTGAAAAACAACGAAAATAGTAAGGGATATCAAAACTTAAAGTGGAATTCACGAGGGAGTGTAAAAGTGTTGATGCCTTACTGTAACGACCCGGTCGGTCATTTTAAGAATTAGAACCCCGATCCCCTATTTACCATTTCTTCCATGTCTATTTATGTTATTGGAACTTGTTAGAGCATTGAGTGATGAAATCCGGGGTGATTTTGGACACATAGTCTATAAATGTGGAATTTAGCTTTAGAAATCTGGCCGTAGCTAAAGCTGTGTGCAGATGGATCCGGAATGGAATTTTGTCAAATCCATTAGTTCCTTTGGGTGATTTCGGGGTTAGGAGCGTGCTCAGAATGTGTTTTCGAGGTCGGTTCTGGATTTAGGCTTAAATTGGCGAAAGTTAGAATTTTGGCGATTTCGGCTGATAGGTGAAATTTTGATATCAGACTCAGAATGGAATTCTGAAAGCGACAGCAGGTCCGTAATGTCATTTATGACCCGTGTACAAAATTTGAGGTCATTCAGATGAGTTTAGACGTGTTTCGGCATCGAATGTGAATTCTAGAAATTTCTTATGTTCTTAGGCTTGAATCTATGCATATTTAATGATTTTGATGTTATGAGATGTTTTTTTAAGGCTCGACCAAGTGTGAATGAAGTATTAGGGTTGGTTGGTAGTTTTGGTTGAGGACCCGGACGCTTCGGGTGTGTTTCGGGTGTTCAACGGAAATTCTTGGCCTATAAGTCTTTGCTGGTTTTTCTACAGCTGTGTTTTACTCTCTGCGATCGCAAGGGGTCACCAGCGATCGTGTAAGGTAAAAGTGAGAGGTCATGCGGTTGTTCTCTGCGATCGCAATAAAAGGTCTGAGGTCGCTGTGTGTTGGAATCTTGGTCAACAAGATCACATGACCAGGACTGTCTTCGCATAGAGTATTTTGGGTTTGGGGGAGTTTCCATATTTGTTCTACGTGGTCGCGTGGCCCCAACAGCGATCGCGTAGCTCTGGGTCCTCAAAGTTTGCGATCGCGTACTTATTTCTGCGATCGCATAGAATGATTCCAGGCGGGTGTTTCTTTACTCTCCGCGATCGCGACTCCTTGTCTGCGATCACGTATTACAAATGCCTGGGCAGTCTTTTAAAGACCCAAATCCGAGGGTTTATGTTATTTTCACCATTTTCGAATTTGAGAGCTAGGCAGAGGCGATTTTTGGAGGTTTTTTCACCTGGATAACTTGGATAAGTGATTTCTATCCATTATAGATCAGTTTCCATGATTCCAATCTTAAATCCAAACTTTTATTTCGAAAATTTTGGGTAGAAAATGGGAAAAATGGGATGACCTTAATAGATCAAATTATTGAGTTTAGATTAGGTGTTTGACCTCCGATTTGAAAGATTCTTATATGGTTAGACTCGTGAGTGAATGGGTGTCCGGAAAATATAAATTTTAGCCGATTCCGAGACGTGGGCCCGAGGGACTTTTTGGGCGAATTTCCTAATTTCGCGTATTAGCTTATAAATAATTAGCTATTTTGTTCCCTTAAAGTGCTATTTACACCATGCAATCGATTTGAATAGATGGGCCACCCTGAGTCACATACTCGTGGAAAGAGCGTAGTATTGAGTTGGTTAGTGCGGTCAAGGTAAGTGGCTTGCCTAAATCTGTGTTGGAGACTTTCCCTTAGGCATTTTTATACTGATTTTGTTGTGTGGACGCTGTGTACGCGAGGTGACGAGTGCGTACACAGGTCATTGTTGCTAAAATCCTATTTTTACTCCCATGAAATTGATCATTTTCATTCATATATTATTGTTTCCTATCTTAATTGCGTAGATAGCCTAAGAGTAAGCATGCCTACCTGTTCTGACTTGATTTCCTCTTATTTCCTACTAGCCACATCATGCTTAGGTAATTTTACTATATCCTTACCTGTTGTTCTTCCTGGACTGTTTAGTTAAGCCATAATTGACACACTTCTGCTTTGCATTTTTAAATTGGGACTACGGACCAAGATCCGGGAGCTTTCCCCCTGTACTGAAATGCATATTTAAATTGGGACTACAGACAGAAATCAGGGAGCTTTCCCCCTATACTGCATAGCATATTTATAAAGGGACTACGGACTGAGATCCGGGAGCTTTCCCCGTGTACTGCATTGCACATTTAGTGTTGAGATGTATCATGTGCTGAGTCGAGGGCTCTCTTTATGTTATTAAATATTTCCTTTTTCGTTAATCCTATTTATCATTGCTCGTCTATTTTTCACTCTTTTAAATTGTATATATTGGCTTGTTTCACAAAACACAGTAGGGCCTCAACCTGACCTCGTCACTACTTGACTAGGGTTAGGCTTGGCACTTACGGAGTACCGAATGTGGAGTACTCATGCCCTTTCCTGCGCATGTTTTCTCCATGTGCAGATCCAGGTTCCATCACCCATTATCGTGGCTAGGAGTCATCCTATCAGCAGCCAGGAGACCACGAGGTAGTTCTGCCGCGTCCGCAGAATCCCACGAGTCCCTTTCTACTCTAGTATAGGCATAGAAGACTGGTATATTTTTCCACTGTTTCATTGTGTAGAGCTACATTTTGTACAGAGCTTGTGACTATGGTGACATTCCGGGTTTTGGTAATTAAAAAAAATGTATATCCTGAGCAGCTACGTTATATCTACTTGAGATCTTTTCTGTCTTTATTTTATTGATTCTGTCATTTCTGCAAATTTTAGGCTTACCTAGTCATAGAGACTAGGTGACATAACGATACCTTTCGGAGTCACAAGTCACAAGCTGATTTATTAGAGTCTCGCGGATCGGTGCGGAGACGTCTGTATCTATCTTCGAGAGGCTATGTAAGTGTTAAGAACAATCAAATTCTTTGGAATTTCGTATCGTGCTAGTTGCTGTCATCGAATTCTTAAACTCTATTCTATTCTTTCTTGCAGATGGTTCGTACCCGTACCGGACGTACTGATGACCATGCACCCGAGCCCCCAATCAGAGCCACCAGAGGCAGGGGTCGGGGCAGGGGACGAGCACGCGGTGCAGCCCGAGCACCGGCTAAAGCAGAGGCAGAGGATCCCCCAAGGCACAGGAGGTCCCTACTGTTACTCCAAACCTCCAGGAGACATTGGCCCAGTTCTTGAGTGCCTTCAGTACTCTGTCTCAGGCAGGTCTACTCCCGATAGCTCCAGTTACATGCCAGGCCGGAGGTGGGACACAGACTCCCGCGGGCCGTACTCCTGAGCAGAGGGTTTATATTGGAAAGGTCCCAGAGTATATTCCTATGCCCCCAGTAGCTCCAGCTCAGCATGAGGCTAGGGTAGCTGTTCCTGAGGCAGAGCAGCTCTGACTTGAGAGGTACAAGAAGTACCACCCACCTGAGTTCAGCGAACTAGATTCGGATGACGCCTTGGGTTTTCTTGAGGGGTGTCATCGCATTCTCCGCACTATGGGTATTGTGGAGACGAGTGGGGTTTCTTTCACTGCTTTCCAGCTAAGGGGAGCAGCTTATTAGTGGTGGCGTGCTTTTGAGCTTAGTAGCCCGGACGAGGCATCTTCACTTACTTGGGCGCAGTTTTTCGAGATGTTCTTACTTGAGTTTGTCGTTCAGAGCTTCAGGGATGCTTGGTGTGCGGAGTTTGAGCAGTTACGCCAGGGTGCCATGACTGTGTCAGAGTATGCAGTCTGTTTCAATGATTTGGCTCGCCATGCACTAGCTTTGGTTGTCACTGTCAGAGAGAGGGTTCGACATTTTATTGAGGGAATCCACCCCAGTATTCGGACCAACATGTCCAGAGGATTGAGACTATGTTAGCCCGGGACAAGGAGGAGAGAGTGGACAAGAGGTCTCGAGAGACTGGTCATTTTTCAGGAGCTCGTGCACCGGCAACACGCTATGGTCGGGGTTTTGTGAGTTGCCCTATTCATTCAGCTCTCCCAGCAGTCAACGGTATTCTAGCGCCTCCTAAACCTTAGGAGCCTTATTATGCACCACCAGTATCTCAGGTGCCTCTTGCTCGAGGTGCTATCACTAGCCAGCCCAGCAGGCCAGTTCAGAGTCAGCATCGACCGCCACATCCTCTGAGGGGTTTCTTTGAGTGTGGTGACCCTCATCATATGATCAGAGATTACTCCAGAGCGAGGAGGGGCGCACCACCTCAGACTTATAAGGGTGCACCCCCTCAGATTTATCAGGCTCCACGCCTTCCACCAAGTCCTCCAGCTATTCTTCCAGCCCCAGTTTCTACCCCATCACCTCAGGAAGCTAGAGGTGGAGGTCGGGGAGGTCGAGGTCGCCCTAGAAGGGGAGGCCAGGCCAGGTACTATGCTCTGCCGGCCCGGTCTGACGCCATTGGTTCAAATTCATTCATTACAGGTATTGTTCTCGTTTGTCATAGGGATGCATCTGTATTATTTGACCCAGGCTCTACATATTCATATGTGTCTTCCTATTTTGCTTCACATCTGGGGATAGCCCGGGACACTTTGAGTTCCCCTATTTATGTTCCTACTTCGGTGGGAGATTCTCTTGTTGTGGACCGCGTATATCGGTCATGTTTGATTGCTATCAGTGGTTTTGAGACCAGAGCTGATTTACTACTACTTAGTATGGTAGATTTCGATGTTATATTGGGTATGGACTGGCTGTCTCCCTATTATGCTATTCTTGATTGTCGTGCCAAGACCGTGACGCTGGCTATGCCAGGATCTCCGAGGTTAGAGTGGAGAGGTTTCTTGGAGTACACTCCCCGTCGAGTCATTTCTTTTCTTAAGGCTCAACGGATGGTTAGAAAGGGGTGTGATGCATATTTGGCTTATGTGAGAGATGTTAGCACTGAGATCCCTACAGTGGAGTCAGTTCCAGTTGTCAGGGACTATTCCGATGTGTTTCTAGCTGATCTTCTGGGTATGCCACCCGGTAGAGACATTGATTTTGGCATAGACTTGTTGCCGGGCACTCAGCCCATTTCCATTCCTCCTTATCGCATGGCTCCTCACGAGTTGAAGGAGCAGTTACAGGAGTTTCTAGAGAAGGGATTCATCAGGCCCAGTGTATCACCTTGGGGCACTCCGGTATTATTTGTGAAGAAAAAAGATGGCTCGATGCGTGTGTGTATTGACTACCGGCAGCTGAATAAGGTGACAGTGAAGAACATGTACCCATTGCCTCGCATTGATGATCTATTTGACCAGTTACAGGGTGCTAGAGTGTTCTCCAAGATTGATCTACGTTCGGGTTATCATCAGTTGAAGATTCAGGAACCGGATATCCCGAAGACTTCCTTTAGGACCAGATATGGCCACTATGAGTTCCTTATTATGTCATTTGGGCTGACCAATGCCCCAGCAGCCTTCATGCACCTGATACACAACATATTTCGGCCTCATCTTGATACTTTCATTATTGTGTTCATTGACCACATTCTGGTATATTCTAGGTCCCAGGAGGACCATGAGCAGCACTTGAGGACCGTGCTTCAGACATTGAGTGAGAAGAAGTTGTATGCCAAGTTTTCTAAGTGTGAATTTTGGCTTGATTCTGTGGCATTCCTAGGCCACGTGGTGTCTTCGGATGGGATCAAGGTAGATCTGAAGAAGGTGGAAGCGGTTCAGAGTTGGCCCAGACCGTCCTCAGCTACTGAGATCCGCAGTTTCCTCAGTTTTGCTGGGTATTATCGCCATTTTGTGGAAGGATTTTCATCCATCTCAGCATCGATGACCAGACTGACAAAGAAGGGTGCATCTTTTGTATGGACTGAGGAGTGTGAGGAGAGCTTTCAAAAGCTCAAGACAGCCCTCACTACAGCTCCTGTGTTGGTTTTGCCTACCGGTTCAGGGTCCTATACAGTTTATTGTGATGCTTCAAGGATTGTCTTGGGAGCGGTGTTGATGCAGGATGGTAGAGTGATTTCCTACGCGTCCAGACAGTTGAAGGTCCATGAGAAAAACTACCATGTTCATGATCTCGAGGTTGCAACGATTGTTCACGCCCTGAAGATATGGCATCATTATTTATATGGTGTTCCCTGTGAGATATTCATGGATCACCGGAGTTTGCAGCACCTATTCAGGTAGAAGGATCTAAATTTGCGCCAGCGTAGGTGGTTGGAGTTGCTAAAGGACTATGACATCACTATATTATACCACCCGAGGAAGGCCAATGTGGTGGCCGACGCCTTGAGTCGCTGCGCGGAGAGTTTGGGGAGTTTGGAATACCTTCATGCAGCTAAGAGGCCTCTAGCCTTATATGTTCAGTCCTTAGCCAGTCAGTTCATGAGATTGGATCTTTCTGAGCCTTGCCGGGTATTAGCTTGTGTGCTTTCTCGATCTTCCCTTCATGACCATATCAGAGAGCGCCAGTATGATGATCCCCACATTTTGGTTCTTCAGGATAGAGTCCGATGGGGTGATGCCAGAGATGTGACCATAGGAGATGACGGGGTGATGAGGATGCAGGGCCATATCTGTGTGCCCAACGTGGATGGGCCTCCGGAGTTGATTCTTGAGGAGGCCCATAGTTCGCGGTATTCCATCCATGCGGGTACCGCGAAGATGTACCAGGATTTGAGGCAGCACTATTGGTGGCGAAGGATGAAGAAGGATATAGCAGAGTTCGTAGCCAAGTGTCTCAACTGTCAGTAAGTCAAATGTGAGCATCAGAGGCCGTGAGGGTTACTTCAGCAGATTGAGCTCCAACGTGGAAGGGGGAGCGAATCACCATGGACTTTGTGGTTGGACTTCCTCGGACTTTGAGGAAGCATGATGCTATTTGGGTGATTGTGGATCGGCTGACCAAATCAGCCCATTTCCTTCCAGTACTGACTACATATTCATCGGAGAGGTTGGCTGAGATTTATATCAGAGAGATTGTTTGCGTCCAAGGTATTCTAGTATCTATCATTTCAGACAGAGGTACACAGTTCACTTCACGGTTCTGGAGAGCCGTTCAGCAGGAGTTAGGCACCAGGGTAGAGTTGAGTACAACTTTTCACCCTCAGACGGACGGGAACTCCGAGCGCACAATTCAGAATCTCGAGGATAGGCTCAGTGCATGTGTGATGGATTTTGGAGGGTCATGGGATCGATACTTTCCTCTTGCAGAGTTTGCTTACAACAATAGCTACCAGTCCAGCATTCAGATAGCGCCATATGAGGCTTTGTATGGTAGGCGGTGCAGGTCTCCCGTGGGATGGTTTGAGCCCGGCGAGACCCGATTGTCGGGTACATACTTGGTTCAAGATGACCTGGACAAGGTGAAGGTGATTCAGGAGAGACTTCGAACAGCTTAGTCCAGGAAAAAGAGCTATGCGTTTCGGAAGGTTCGTGACTTGGCATTTATGGCTGGTGATTGGGTTTTGCTTCGGGTATCGCCTATGAAGGGCGTAATGAGGTTCGGGAAGAAAGGCAAGCTGAGTCCGAGATTTATTGGCCCTTTTGAGGTGTTACGACGTGTTGGGGAGGTTGCTTATGAGCTAGCACTGCCTCCCAGCCTAGCAGGGATTCATCCGGTGTTCCACGTCTCCATGCTTCGGAAGTATCACGGCGACCCGACACATGTCTTGGATTTCAGCTCAGTCCAATTGGACAAGGATCTATCATATGTTGAGGAGCATGTGGCTATATTGGACAGGCAGGTCACAAAACTCAGGTAAAAGGATATTGCGTCAGTAAAGGTTCAGTGGAGGGGTCAAGCAGTTGAGGAGGCGACTTGGGAGACCGAGCAGGATATGAAGAGTCAGTACCCTCATCGTTTTCCAGCTTCAGGTATGTTTCTATGTTTGTTCGAGGACGAACTATTTTCTTAAGAGGGGGAAGATGTAATGACCGGGTCGGTTTTTTTAAGAATTAGCGCCCCGATCCCCTATTTACAATTTCACCCATGTCGATTAATGTTATTGGAACTTGTCGGAGCATTGAGTGATGAAATCCGGGGTGAGTTTGGACATATAGTCCATAAATGTAGAATTTAGCTTTAGAAATCTGGTCGTAGCTAGATCTATGTGAAGACAGATCCAGAATAGAATTATGATGACTTCGTTAGCTACGTTGGGTGATTTCGTGGTTAGGAGCGTGCTCGGAATGTGTTTTCGAGGTCGGTTGTGGATTTAGGCTTAAATTGGCGAAAGTTAGAATTTCGGCAATTTCGGGCGATAGGTGAAATTTTGATATCGGACTCGGAAAGGAATTCCGAAAGCGACAGCAGGTTCGTAATGTCATTTATGACCTGTGTGCAAAATTTGAGGTTATTTAGATGAGTTTAGACGTGTTTCGGAATCGGATGTGAATTATAGGAATTCCATAAGTTCTTAGGCTTGAATATATGGATATTTGATGATTTTGATGTTATGAGATGTGTTTTAAGGCTCGACCACGTTTGAATGAAGTATTAGGGTTGGTTGGTAGTTGTGGTTGAGGTCCCAGGGGCCTCGGGTGTGTTTCGGGTGTTCAACGGAAATTCTTGGCCTATAAGTCGTTGCTGGTTTTTCAGGTTTTTCTACAGTTGTGTTTTACTCTCTGCGATCGCAAGGGTTTACCCGCGATCGCGTAAGGTAAAAGTGAGAGGTACTGCGGTTGTTCTCTGCGATCGCAATAAAAGGTCCGAGATCGCAGTGTGTTGGAATATTGGTCAACACGATCGCATGACCAGGACCGCGTTCACATAGAGTATTCTGGGTTTCAGGGAGTTTCAATATTTGTTCTACGCGGTCGCGTGGCCAAAACCGAGATCGCGTAGCTCTGGGTCCTCAAGGTTTGCGATCGCGTACTACTTTCTGTGATCGCATAGCATGATTCCAAGCGCTTGTTTCTTTACTCTCTGCGATCGCGACTCCTTGTCTGCGATCGCATATAAAAATGCCTGGGCAGTCTTTTAAAGATCCAAATCCGAGGGTTTATGTTGTTTTCACCATTTTCTAATTTGAGAGCTCGGGAGAGGCTATTTTTGGAGGTTTTTGCACCTAGGTGACTTGGGTAAGTGATTTCTATCCATTATAGATCAATTTCCATGATTCCAATCTTAAATCCAACCTTTAATTTCGAAAATTTTGGGTAGAAAATGGGAAAAATGGGATGACCTTCATAAATCGAATTATTGAGTTATTATTAGGTGTTTGACCTCCGATTTGAGAGATTCTTATATGGTTAGACTCATGAGTGAATGGGTGTGTGGAAAACAAATATTTTACCGGATTCCGAGACGTGGGCCCGGGGGACGTTTTAGGCGAATTTCCTAATTTCGCATATTAGCTTATAGATAATTAGCTATTTTGTTCCCTTAAAGTGATATTTACAGCATGCAATCGATTTGAATAGATTTGGGCCACCTGGAGTCAGATACTCGTGGCAAGAGCGTGGTATTGAGTTGATTAACGCGGTCAAGGTAAGTGGGCTTGCCTAATTCTGTGTTGGGGACTTTCCATTAGGCATTTTTATACAGATTTTGTTGTGTGGACGCCATGTACGCGAGGTGAAGAGTGCGTACACGGGTCATTGTTGCTAAAATCCTATTTTTACTCCCATGAAATCGCTCTTTTTCATTCATATATTATTGTTTCCTATCTTAATTGAGTAGATAGCCTAAGAGTAAGCATGTCTACATGTTCTGACTTGATTTCCTCTTATTTGCTACTAGTCACATCATGCTTAGGTAATTTTACTCTATCCTTACATGTTGTTCTTCCTGGACTGTTTAATTAAGCCATAATTGACATACTTCTGCTTTGCTTATTTAAATTGGGACTACGGACCGAGATCCGGGAGCTTTCCCCCTGTACTGCATTTCATATTTAAATTGGGACTACGGACCGAGTTCTGGGAGCTTTCCCCCTATACCGAAATGCATATTTAAATTAGGACTACGGATAGAGATCTGGGAGCTTTCCCCTTGTACTGCATAGCATATTTAAATTGGGACTACAGACTGAGATCCGGGAGCTTTCCCCGTGTACTGCATTGCACATTTACTGTTGAGATATATGTTGTGCTGAGCCGAGGGCTCTCTCTATGTTATTAAATCTTTCCGTTTTCATTAATCCTGTTTATCATTGCTTATCTATTTTTCAATGTTTTAAATTGTATATATTGGTTTGTTTTACAAACTCAGTAGGGCCTCAACCTAACCCCAGTCAATGGGAGGATGTAACGACCCGATCGTTCATTTTAAGAATTAGCACCCCGATCCCCTATATACCGTTTCTCCCATGTCTATTTATGTTATTGGAAATGTCGGAGCGTTGAGTGATGAAATCCGGGGTGATTTTGGACACATAGTCCATAAATGTGGAATTTGGCTTTAGAAATCTGGCCGTAGCTAGAGCTATGTGAAGATTGATCTGGAATGGAATTTTGTCGACTGTGTTAGCTCCGTTGGGTGATTTCGGGGTTAGGAGCATGCTCGGAATGTGTTTTCGAGGTCGGTTGTGGATTTAGGCTTGAATTGGCGAAAGTTAGAATTTCAGCGATTTCGGCCGATAGGTGAAATTTTGATATCGGACTCGGAATGGAATTCCAAATGCAACAGCAGGTCCGTAATGTTATTTATGACCTGTGTGCAAAATTTGAGGTCATTCGGATGAGTTTAGACGTGTTTCGGCATCAGATGTGAATTCTAGAAATTCCATAAGTTCCTAGGCTTGAATCTATGTATATTTGATGATTTTGATGTTATGAGATGGGTTTTTAAGGATCGACCAAGTTTTAATGAAGTATTAGGGTTGGTTGGTAGTTTTGGTTGAGGTCCCTGGGGCCTCAGGTGTGTTTCGGATGTTCAACGGAAATTCTTGGCCTATAAGTCTTTGCTGGTTTTTCAGGTTTTTCTATAGCTGTGTTTTACTCTCTGCGATCGCAAGGGTTCACCTGCAATCGCGTAAGGTAAAAGTGAGAGGTCCTGTGGTTGTTCCCTATGATCGCAATAAAAGGTATGCGATCGCAATGTGTTTTAATCTTGGTCAACGCGATCGCATGACTAGGACCGCGTTCGCATAAAGTATTCTGGGTTTGGGGGAGTTTCAATATTTGTTCCACGCGGTCGAGTGGCCCCAACCGTGATCGCGTAGCTCTGGGTCCTTATGTTTCGCGATCACGTACTGCCTCCTGCGATCGCATAGCATGATTCCAGGCGCGTGTTTCTTTACACTCCACGATCGCGACTCCTTGTTTGAGATCGCATATAACAAATGTCTGGGCAGTCTTTTAAAGACCCAAATCCGAGGGTTTATGTTATTTTCAGCATTTTCAAATTTGAGAGCTCGAGAAAGGCGATTTTGGGAGGTTTTTTCACCTGGGTAACTTGGGTAAGTGATTTCTATCAATTATAGATCAATTTCCATGATTCCAATCTTAAATCCAACCTTTAATTTTGAAAATAATGGGTAGAAAATGGGATGAACTTCATAGATCGAATTATTGAGTTTTGATTGGGTGTTTGACCTCCGATTTGAGAGATTCTTATATGGCTAGACTAGTGAGTGAATGGGTGTTCGGAAAATATAAATTTTACCCGATTTCGAGACGTGGGCCCTAGGGACTTTTTGGGCGAATTTCGTTATTTCGCGTATTAGCTTATAAATAATTAGCTATTGTGTTCCCTTAAAATGATATTTACACCATGCAATCGATTTGAATAGATTTGGACTGCCCGGAGTCAGATACTCGTGGCAAGAGCGTGGTATTGAGTTGATTAGCGCGGTCAAGGTAAGTGGGCTTGCCTAATTCTGTGTTGGGGACTTTCCCTTAGGCATTTTTATACTAATTTTGTTGTGTGGACGCCGTGTACGCGAGGTGAGACTTGCGTAGACGGGTCATTGTTGCTAAAATCCTATTTTTACTCCCATGAAATTCATATATTACTGTTTCCTATCTTAATTGAGTAGATAGCCTAAGAGTAAGCATGCCTACATGTTCTGACTTGAATTCCTCTTATTTTCTACTAGTCACATCATGCTTAGGTAATTTTACTCTATCCTTATCTATTGTTCTTCCTGGACTGTTTAGTTAAACCATAATTGACATACTTCTGCTTTGCATATTTAAATTGGGACTACGAACCGAGATCATGGAGCTTTCCCCCTGTACTGCATTTCATATTTAAATTGGGAGTACGAACCGAGTTCCGGGAGCTTTCCCCCTGTACTGAAATGAATATTTAAATTGGGACTACGGACAGAGATCTGGGAGCTTTCCCCTGTACTATATAGCATATTTAAATTGGGACTACAGACTGAGATCCGGGGGCTTTCCTCGTGTACTGCATTGCATATTTACTGTTGAGATATATGTTGTGCTGAGCCGAGTGCTCTCTTTATGTTATTAAATATTTCCGTTTTCGTTAATCCTGTTTCTCATTGCTTATCTATTTTTCAATGTTTTAAATTGTATATATTGGCCTTTTTTACAAACTCAGTAGGGCCTCAACCTGACCCCAGTCAATGGGAGGATGTAACGACCCGGTCGGTCGCTTTAAGAATTAGCGCCCCGACCCCCTATATACCGTTTCTCCCATATCTATTTATGTTATTCGAAATTGTCGGAGCGTTCAGTGATGAAATCCGGGGTGATTTTGGACACATAGTCCATAAATGTGGAATTTAGCTTTAGAAATCTGGCCGTAGCTAGAGCTGTGTGAAGACGGACTCGGAATGGATTACTGTCTACTTTGTTAGCTCCGTTGGGTGATTTCGGTGTTAGGAGCGTGCTCGGAATGTGTTTTCGAGGTTGGTTGTGGATTTAGGCTTGAATTGGTGAAAGTTAGAATTTCGGCGATTTTGCCCGGTAGGTGAAATTTTGATATCGGACTCGGAATGGAATTCCAAATGCGACAGCAGGTCCGTAATGTCATTTATGACCTGTGTGCAAAATTTGAGGCCATTCGGATGAGTTTAGACGTGTTTCGGCATCGGATGTGAATTCTAGAAATTTCATAAGTTCTTAGGCTTGAATCTATGCATATTTTGATGATTTTGATGTTATGAGATGTGTTTTTAAGGATCCACCAAGTTTGAATGAAGTATTAGGGTTGGTTGGTAGTTTTGGTTGAGGTCCTGGGGGCCTCGGGTGTGTTTCGGGTGTTCAACGGAAATTCTTGGCCTATAAGTCTTTGCTGGTTTTTCTGGTTTTTCTACAGCTGTGTTTTACTCTCTGCGATCGCAAGGTTCACCCGCAATCGCGTAAGGTAAAAGTGAGAGGTCCTGCGGTTATTCTCTGCGATCGCAATAAAAGATCTTCGATCGCAGTGTGTTCTAATCTTGGTCAACGCGATCACATGACCAGGACTGCGTTCGCATAGAGTATTCTGGGTTTGGGGGAGTTTCAATATTTGTTCTACGCGGTCGCGTGGCCCCAACCGTGATCGCGTAGCTCTGGGTCCTCAAGGTCCGCGATCATGTACTACTTTCTGCGATCATATAGCATGATTCCAGGCGCGTGTTTCTTTACTCTCCGCGATCGCGACTCCTTGTCTGCGATCGCATATAACAAATGCCTGGGCAGTCTTTTAAAGACCCAAATCCGAGGGTTTATGTTATTTTCACCATTTTAGAATTTGAGAGCTTGGGAGAGGCGATTTTGGGAAGTTTTTGCACCTGGGTAACTTGGGTAAGTGATTTCTATCCATTATAGATCAATTTCCATGATTCCAATCTTAAATCCAACCTTTAATTTCGAAAATTATGGGTAGAAAATGGGAAAAATGGGATAAACTTCATAGATCGAATTATTGAATTTTGATTGGGTGTTTGACCTCCGATTTGAGAGATTCTTATATGGTTAGACTCGTGAGTGAATGGGTGTCTGGAAAATATAAATTTTACCCGATTCCGAGACGTGGGCCCTAGGGACTTTTTGGGCGAATTTCCTAAATTCGCGTATTAGCTTATAAATAATTAGCTATTTTGTTCCCTTAAAGTGATATTTACACTATGCAATCGATTTGGATAGATTTGGGCCACCCGAAGTCAGATAACATGGCAAGAGTGTGGTATTGAGTTGATTAGCACAGTCAAGGTAAGTGGCTTGTCTAATATTGTGTTGGGGACTTCCCCTTAGGCATTTTTATACTAATTTTTTTTATGGACGCCGTGTACGCGAGGTGACGAGTGCGTACACGGGTCATTGTTGCTAAAATCCTATTTTTACTCCCATGAAATCGCTCATTTTAATTCATATATTATTGTTTCCTATCTTAATTGAATAGATAGCCTAAGAGTAAGCATGCCTACCTGTTCTGACTTGATTTCCCCTTATTTGGTACTAGTCACATCATGCTTAGGTAATTTTACTCTATCCTTACCTGTTGTTCTTCCTGGATTGTTTAATTAAGCCATAATCGACATACTTCTGCTTTGCATTTTTAAATTGGGACTACGGACCGAGATCCGGGAGCTTCCCCCTGTACTGCATTTCATATTTAAATTGGGACTACGGACCGAGTTCCGGGAGCTTTCCCCCTGTACTGAAATGCATATTTAAATTGGGATTACGGATAGAGATCTGGGAGCTTTCCCCTGTACTGCATAGCATATTTAAATTGGGACTACAGACTGAGATCCGGGAGATTTTCCCGTGTAGTGCATTGCACATTTACTGTTGAGATATATGTTGTGCTGAGCCGAGGGCTCTCTTTATGTTATTAAATATTTCCCGTTTTCGTTAATCCTATTTATCATTGCTTATATATTTTTCACTGTTTTAAATTGTATATATTGGCTTGTTTTACAAACTCAGTAGGGCCTCAACCTGACCTCGTCACTACTTGACTGGGGTTAGGCTTGGCACTTGCGGAGTACCGAATGTGGAGTACGCACGCCCTTTTCTGCGCATGTTTTTCCCATGTGCACATCCAGGTTCCAACACCCAATATGGTGGCTAGGAGTCGTCCTATCAGCAGCCAGGAGACCGCGAGGTAATTCTGCAGCGTCCGCAGAATCCCACGAGTCCCCTTCTACTCTAGTGTAGGCATAGAAGACTGGTATATTTTTCCACTGTTTCATTGTGTAGAGCTACATTTAGTACAGACCTTGTGACTATAGTGACATTCCGGGTTTTGGGAAGTAAAAAAAAATGTATATGCTGAGCAGCTACGTTATATCTACTTGAGATCTTTTCTGTCTTTATTTTATTGATTCTGTCATTTCTGCAAATTTTAGGCTTAGCTAGTCATAGAGACTATGTGCCGTCACGATACCTTTCGGAGAGTAAATTTGTTCGTGACACTTACCCGATTCAGCTCCTGTTGTGCCTCGTTAAAAAGATATAGCACACCTACGTCGTTCATCTTTGCGTGGTCCTCCTCGATCACTAGGCATCAGAGGTAGCTAGCTACACCCACTGGAGTGGATAAGACTCGATAGTCCTCTAGGACCTTAAGAATGACAGTTTGCAGCTAAGGTCCACGCTCAGTGCGGGAAACTGCTTAACCAGTTTTGGGCTCAAGCTCGGCCTGCCAGCTCCCGGGGGCACGTCGCTCTTCGAGATCTGTAGGTCGCCCAGTCGGGAAAAATTTTCCAATATGGACATGTCCATTCCATCGAAGAAGGAGTGGAGAAGGTCATCTGCACCCTGAACTTCTTCGCTCGACTTTTCCTTGCCCGTTTGGGCCTCTTCAGGCATGAACTCAGTATCGGAGTGCATCTCGATGATATTAATCACACCTATCGCTTCCTTCAAAACAAGAATGATTTCTTGGTAGGTCACAACAACTGCCTCCACTTCGGCCTCTCGAATCGGAAGAGGTTCGGCCTCATAACCCCTTCCCTCGGTTATCGCCTGCTTCCCGGCAGGGGTCTATCCATGGGCGACAAAAATGTTATCTTCTTCGGACTCCTCCTTGAGCCGATGAAGAAAGTCAGGGTCCGGTACCCTAAACTTAGTTATCTTCTTAGGCTTATGATCCCGAGAAGCCGCTCTCTTTTTTGGCTTAGCCTTGGGACCCGGGGAACCCGAGAACTTTCTTTTTCTCTTCTTCTCCCCTGCGGCAGCCCCAGGGTATCTCGTAATAGAGGGATCAATGATATAGAAACATCCTCGTCCCCTTCCAGTGGCCTAAGTTTGGTAGTCTTAGGCAAACCTGCGAAGGAAAGGGAAAAATTTAGCATTATGTAATTTTGGGGCATAGTAATAAGTATTCAGAGGAGAGCCTTACCATGAGAACGGGCCTCCTATCTGCCCTTCGAAATTTGTGCCACGCACGCTCAAAGTATGACATCTGCTTGCAGATTCCTTCGATTCACTCCTTGAGACGGAGGACTGAATTGGGAACCTGGGCAACAATTGCACGACCACAAATACTTATAATGAGAAAAGAAATAGAGAAAGATAAGGAAAGACAACACTTACGAGATGCATTCCACTTCTCAGGAAATGGCAGGAACTCGGGAGGGATCATATCTTCAGTCTTTACTCGATCAGAGCGCCCTTGCCAGCCTCGATCCCGTTCCTCGTCGATGCTTGAAATGGGAGCCTTGCTGGCCCGGTGAACAAGATTCATTAGTCCCCCTTGAAAAATTCGGGGACTGTATAGATCAGGTAGGTGACGATGGTGAACCGAGGAGATTCAGTTTTTTTCACAAAATTACGTAGAAGGATCACGATCCTCCAAAGAGTAGGGTGGATTAGCCCGAGGCACACCTCGTACCTCTTACAAAAGGCTAGGACAACTGGGTCTACTGGTCCCAGCGTGAATGGGTAAGTGTAAACACTTGAATACCCCGCCACATGGGTAGTGAAATCATCCTTGAACCTGGGGAAAACCACGTCCTTGCCTTCCCACTTACATTCCTCTTGAACTATGAGAAGGATATCTTCAGTAATGGAACATATGTATCTCCATGCTCCTTCGCCCTGGTCTTGTTTAGCGGAGTCCTTCTCGACTTTGAAGTAATCCAATTGAACAGGTCCCATGTATAAAGCTTTCATTAGGGGCTTTGCAGCCACCTCAGAAGCAGCCATCTCTACATCTGTGGCGGGGTGGGAAAACAAAAAGGCACCCTACCGAGGAACTGATTTGGAAGTGTTAGCTATCTTAATCTAGAAGGTATGAAGGTTTGAAGGAAAAGTATGAAGGTACGAAGAAAAAAGTACGAAGGATGAAGAAAAAGTATGAAGGTTTGAAGGTAGAATGAAGACCAGGGTAGAAATCTATGAACAAATATGAAGATTTGAAGATCAAAGATGAAAATATGAAGATTTGAAAAAGTTGAGATCTGTTAGAAATTTTGAAGGTAAAATCTAGGATCGGAAAGTAAAACATGTATTAAAGGTCGAAGCTTTTATAGGGGAAATAATATAATCAATACGCGGCTTTTCAAATTCAAAGGCAACCAGCCGATGATCGACACATGTCCAAAGTTAGAACGACGCGATTGATGGGACGTTTCGGCTTATACGTCATCTCGGTTGTAACGTACAAAGGAAGGAACCAGGGTTCATCTATTGTTTCTCGTTGATTCGGCAAACCTACTCTCTGAAAAATGAGGGGACTATCTGTATACGGGTGAAACTGGGGTTAATGCATACCCCAATTTCTCGGTGGGTCAAACGAAACAAGAATACGACTACATGGGATAGGGATCGAAGCTGGAAACTTCTCGCATCGAGACCCAAATGAAGTGCTCGGCACCAGGCCTTATAAGACAGCACTTCACCGAACCCATAATGAACTTCGAGACCTCAAAAAAATGGCAACTGTTGCACACAACTAACAGAAGGTCGTGATATACGCACCCTGCCAGATATCACGGCTGTTGATACCCAATTTTTCCTCAAACTATTTTAAAATTTGCATATATACCTTCAAAATCACTCTTTATAATAACTGATATTTTTTCGTAATTTTTCATATTTTTATTAAATTCTTTTCCAATTTATTCAGTGTTTTTATATTCAACAATTATTCATAAATTGTATTATAAATAATTTCAAAATATTTTCCAGCTCAATATATCATTTTTTGATCTTATTAGTATTTAATTATTTCACAAATTAGCCAATTTGGCATTATTTGACCATAATTACAACAAATTTACAATTATAGCCTAGTTATACATTTTATACTATTTTAATTCAATAATTAGCCATTTTATATTTTAAACACTAGTTAATTACCTTAGTTTCACCAATTTAGCATTAATTTAATTTTATGTAATTATTAGCTATTTTTTATTAATTATTTATCTATTTAATCGGGCATTTAACAATTAGTCCTTTCCTATTTAAATTATAGCCTAATTTAATTTAACCCCAACCCAATTGAAACCAGCCCAATTACATAACCCAATACCCAAGCGCAAACCTAAATCTACCCGACCCAACGTCTGAACAAATCCTGGCCGTTGATCAAACTTGATCAACGGCCCAAAAACGACCTTCCTTAATTAAACCTAGACCTACCCCCCCCCCCCACCGACCTCTCATTTTTCTCACCGCTCTCCCATCTCTCGACTCTCTCTCTATCTCCCTAAGTCTCTTCTAGAGACTTCCTGTCCCTATGGCTCCGATGAACCTCTTCGTCTTCTCCGGCTGTCTCTTTGTTGGAGACCATGAAGCCCTCATCATCCTCCTGCCTCCTATGGTTCCTTCACGCCGGTAATGCTATCCCCAAGGCCCTCAAAGGACGAGGACTAGTCTCCTCACACCTATGGTCCGTTCCTGCTTGCTTCAGGCCTCCAGGGCTCGATTATGAGTAAGATCTTTGCATCTTTGGCCCAAACCTATGGGTTTCTAGGCCGGTATCTTCATCTTTGGGTTCACCCTTTAAACCCTAACTTTTGAATCTTCCGATTCTTTTAGATATGTAATATATCTATGCACACTATGAGGTTTTCCTATGTTTTCTTTAAAGAATCTCCCATCTCTTGAACGATCTCCTCATTTTTCATACTAGGGTTTCAAAACTTTTCTTTGCAAAATGATTTCTTTGGGTTTTCAACAATTACTTTATGATTTTGAGCATGTTTAAACGTCACCCGAGTCTTTTCTTTTGTTTGAGCCATTTTAGTTAAGAAACCCTAATACTTCTGGGTTCGATTTGAAGGTTTGAATCTATTTGCAATGTTGTTTGCATGAACTTTCTGGACCTTTTTACGAATGCCCTATGTGTTCTATGCTTCTTGCTCTGATTTGTTGTTGAGGTTTTCCGCATCTCTACTGCCCTTTTAGCTACTTGCTTAGGGCTTCTCTTACTTTTTCTCAACACATGCTATTTATCGACTAGTAAGTCTAATTATTTGTTTTATTGATTACTGGTTCTGAGCATTTCTCATAAAGCTGTAATATCTTCCTTGAGTCTGTGACTCTGTGTATTCTCCTGATAGCTCTCTACTGATTTTTGAATTATTTTCTTAATTGTGTGATGATGTATTGACCCTTGTAATTTCTCAATCTCATGCGTAATTCTCTGAACAAATTTTTCGAAATTAAAATTGTACCCCACCCTATTTATGTGCACAAACATGCTGTTAATTACTTGATATATACTTTCCTTATTTGAAATATTCTGTATCCAGTCCTTATTACATGCCACATGCTTTTACTATGGTAAAATCAGTTTTGTGATTGATTTCTTTCCTTGTTTAATATGACTTGTATCTGTTTGAACTATGACTCCCTAATTAAAGGGAGTCGGATTCTCTTATTGATTCTGACTGAGGTTCTTTCCAAAACTCTGCTAAATTGTTGTTTCCTACCTTATTTCTCTGGCCTGTTTAAGACTATAAATGCCTCTACTCTCATTAGCATAACGAACATAGACCTTGTTCTATTCTCTCTTGATCACACACACAATCTAATACTCTTCTCTTGATTGTTTGCTATTGCTAGTCGGCTGGAAGCCTAGACTAGCTATTCTAGTTGCCTCTTATTCTGTATTTGTTGTCTTCAACTGGTATGTTTCCAGTTTATATTTAAAGTCTCCAAAACAACAGGTTTCGTTGGTTATTACGATGCATCCTACTTCTGGTTTCCTTTTACTTATGGTTATGTTGTCCTACTTGCAACTAGTTTCACATATTATGTTGTTTGGTTCTGGGTATCTACTCCCTTATAGCCTCACGTGCAATCCCTAGGATACTATAACTTCCATGTATGTTACTTAACATGTGTTTCTTAAACCTATGTGTAATTATGTCCTACCCTCTCCCAGTACTCCCTCGAATCTGATTATGTTTAGATCTTGGCATGAATTCTTGGTGACTAATTGTGTTGTTTCAGACTCAATACTAGTATGTGACACTCTAATACTTCTCTAATGCTAATATGTTTCTATGTGTCCCCAATCCCCATTGTCCCTGAGTGAAATCTATGCTTGAATGTGCTGAACTTGTGCGAGTTGTTTGCTGCTTTTCCAAAGATGTTTACATTATATTCAAGTTGTTTCATTACTGATCAAAACCATTTCAGAAAACTTCTTTATTTACTAAATCAATCCAATACTTTTTTGTGTCAAAACCTTCTCAAATCTATCTCCTGCACTTCACTTGATTCCTAGACCTTTAAGTTCTGCCCCCTCAGTGTGAGCACTGCTTTGGGACCTTGAGTTCCCTCTGAACTCTGACACACTGAGGCTGGTATTTCCACACTGCACATGTTTAACTCCTGGTTACTAAGTCTGGGTGTGAGCATTGCCCGGGAGCCCTTGAGGTCCTTAGGGAACTTTGACACACCCGAACTGTGAAAAGGCTATGAATACCATATGGCAATGAGGTTTAGAGGATTTGGGCCTAATTGAAGGCTCCCTATAGAATAACTTCTTATTTTTCACTTCTGGTTGTGTAATTCATAATACTTGGCCAGTAATAATATGTAAATAATTCTGGCGCTGGATAGTGAAGGGGAGGGGTAACTATGCATGCCTAGATATTACAAGGGTAGAAACCATGCTTAGGTTTTTATTCCCTATCTATGCAATAGAGATCCTGTGTAGGTTCACGTGTCCATGCATTAGATATCATGCTACTTAGGATTTATGTGTATTGTATTCAACATCTCATCGACACTTAGAAATCCTGCCCATAGGATAAATAATAACAATAAAATAAACTGCTATTACGTGATTCTGTCCATGTAAACATGTTATGAAACTTCATTTGAAGCCCTGTCCTAGGATAAATAAACTGCAATCATGTCTCACCACGCCTGCGCACTTAGAGATCCTGTTTCTAGGTAAGTAACATTAACAGGTTGTACTCTTGCTATTCCTGAAACAGTGCATAATGTTGTGATTTTATGTGCATTTAGAAATCTTGTTTAGGTTAGTATGCATCATGTTGCATTAGACATCATGCTATAGGATTGTATTCATTTAACTGCACTTAGTCTAAATAAATATATCTAAAATAGTCCCTTGTTCTAAACAACTGGTAGATAGCCCTTGCACATATTCAACACCTAGAATTGCATGTTATTAGCTATAAACAATCTGAATAACTATTGCATGTTATCCTACACCTAGGCATGCCTTAGGTAATCAACTTAAAAAAATAAAACCAGAACTGTCCTTTGTGATTAGTGTTCAACTGTCATCATGCTTAAAACCAGTAAGCCAGCCTGATTAAGACTTCCTCTCTGAGTTATGCAATAAATCTGTCTTTGTGTTATCACTTAGATACCATGCTTAGGATCTGAACCTGAATATGGATCTTAATTAGGTATGAGGCATGTTGTTTATGTGCACTGTTTGTGGAGGTCTTTGAGCCCTTTCCTGTTTATGTGCTACCCCCTTTATCTGCAATTCTACTTGTTCATTATATGTCGCCTTAACATTTTCACCTTTAAAACCTGAGGGTCTGCCGAGCACCTCCTTTAGGATAGGAGTCCTGATTTCCTCCGGGACTGATAGGAAGGGACGGGTAACAGCATGCAATAGAGGTCGAGACCAACACTCGATTTAGTTACTTTCACGGGGTGGGAAAAGGTATAATATGGATATCATGACCGGCGCGTTAATATCACGTGTAGACCCGCTTCGAGGAGTGATTATCGGGTATTGAATTGATGTAATCCATATTATTATAAACCTAGGATACCTTTTATATGCTTAGATTGTATTCCTTTCAAAAGATAATCTTCTTTACTATTTTTAAACATCTGCATGCTTAAGACTTAAATCCCCTCTTATTTGAGCCTCTATTTGTTTTTTTGTTAAGACGTACAAATTCACATAAACCATTTGGCCGGGAACCATACTTGTGGATCCTGAAGGGTGACTCACACCCTCCCCTTAGGATAATTTCAAGCCCTTACCCAATCTCTGGTTAGTAATGTAGTTGTGATTGAACCCCTTAAGTGCCCTAACGCACCGTTAAAATCATTAGGTGGTGATTCTTCTAAATATGCAAATCCCTTTCCCAAAAGGAACGAGTTATCTCAGCCCATGTCATAAACCCCTTTCAACCGGGCCCCGAAAAGAGCGCTCGAGGAAAAAGGGGGGCGCGACATCATGGAGACTCTGCTGGGGATATCCAGGCTTTTACCATTTCAAATTGTTTCGTGAATTTGTGCCTTTATTTTTGTTTAAATACCTCCACCCTTTCCTCTTCCCTTTACATGCAATTATTTTTTTACTTCAGGTATTTACTTTTCCTCAAAGACGAAACTGACATGCCTCTTTGTTTTCTTTTGTAACTGCTTTAAATCATTACTGCTGTTTTTACCGCTTTCTTTAATGTGCAAATATGTGACAACTTGTTTTAATACTTATTATTTCATAATCATTCTCAACATTCATACTTCACTCGTGCCAAACAAAATACAATAGCAACGCTTGATGAGTGGTTGCGCTCTTCCTATATTATTACCCACTAAATTCGGAAAGGCTTATTTGCGGTAAAACTAGTTGAACACCGGTGCAGTCGACGGTTCCATGCCTTTCCCCCTTGAGTTGTCCAGTCAAGGGTACCGGTCTAAAATTCCACAGAAATCTTACTCTATTGCACTGTTGCATGCATCATGGTCAGACCTAGTTGAGCTAAAGTGTCGTCCGCACGATAGCTTTTAAGATAGCCTTATACAATGTCCACTGGGTTTCCCTAAACCCAAACGGACGCCCTCACGTTCTGTGCATTTATTTGGAGAACTAAATGCTTCATTCTAATTATTGACGTTAAATAGTCGAGTCTGGTGGGGGTAAGGGCCTAACCTTATTTGCTTTGCAGAAAAATGAGGCACGAAGTCCCCAAATACGGAATGGTCTCCAATATCCACCCAAGGCTGTTGAGTTGGTGGGAGGATCTGCACTCTACCGACAAAGCTATTGTCAGGAAGCATTTGGGTAACCTACCATCTCTCCTAGAAATCCAGCCTAACAAAATGATAATAGAGGCTGCTACCCTGTTCTGGGATCGTGAAAGGTCCGTGTTATGCTTTGGGAACATTGAAATGACGCCTTTGATAGAAGAGATATGAGGGCTAGCTAACCTAGTATGGAAAACTCCAAGGTTGTTGATGCCTGAGAACCGCACAGGCAAAAGTTTCCTCAAAATGATGGGCCTGAAAAAGGATGCAGAATTTGTATGTTTGGAGGATTCATACATTTCTTTTGACTACTTGTACGAAAGGTATGGCTACAGCAAGTCATATCGTACCTACCATAACGAGTTTGCTATAACCTCTCTGGGACACGTCCATCGCCAATTGTTCATGTTTACGGTTTGCTTTTTGGGTTTGATCGTGTTCCCGATGAAGAAGGAAAGAATCCATACCAGGCTAGCCATGGTAACTAAGACCATAATGGAAGGGGTAGATGGGCAAGACTTCAACATTGTGCCTATGATCGTTGCAGACATATATCGGTCCTTAGAAAGGTGTCAACAAGGAGCAAAGCATTTTGAAGGTTGTGATTTATTACTTCAACTCTGGCTCATGGAACATCTCCAAAGAGGTGAATACCGACAAGACATTCACCGCATAATGTGGGATGACCACATCGCTTTCCATTACCCAAAGTGAATGAATTATATCCCCGACATGTTCGCGCAGCCTGAAAATGTCGAGGGATGGGTTGAGCTTTTTGATAACTTGACTGAAGAGCAGGTTCAATGGATGTTTGAATGGTTTCCGACGGATGAGTTCATCATTTGATCCCGAGACACATCATTTCTGATACTGATTGGTCTAAGGGGGACATACCCTTACGTCCCTCTTCGAATTATGAGGCAAGCAGGTAGGAAGCAAGTCATCCCTAGGGTCGAGAAGATGAGCCATCTTCGAGCCGACTTTCAAAATAATGACAGTCCTCACAAGTGCCATGCTCAGCACCTGTGGCACTGCAAGATTATACTTGAGAAAGACACCATCGAGCCACACAGGTATCATGTTGGTTGTACCCGTTTCTACCCTTGTTGGTTAGAAGAGGATTTTGGTGGCCAGAGCAAGCCGGGGTACATCCAAGGTCACAGGGTTATAGATGAAAGAGCCGAGGCACAAGTCAAATACAACCAACTGCACAAGAGGATCCGGGAATATGAGGACGATCACCACAATACATGATTCCAATAAGAAATTGATCGAGGAATGGAAGGACATGGCTATCAGCGCCAACAAGAGGTTGGGGTACTTGGAACGAGTTATAGTCGCGTTGGAAGAAAAGTTCATCAAAAGAGTCGAGAATTGCCAAAAGGTTGAGGAAGCTGAAGGAGGATATCTAGCCAGAACCTACATTTTGCTGGGACTTCACGAGCAGGGAAAACTGTACAAGGAAAGCAAAAATGCTGAGTCTGGGGAAGGTCCTTCTTTGACCAAGTAGATATGAGTGTCTTTATTTTTCTCTATCAATGTAATAAGGCCAATGGCCATTAGTGACTTTTATTTTTTGTCTATCATTTTGAGATTTGTCTATTTTTCTTATCAATAAAATGAGGCATTTAGCATTTTAGGTTCTCCAAATCAATTTGTCGCTAGGCCTACCTCGGGCACAAAGAGGTTCCCAACTTAGGACGCGTTTTACATTTCCGCATTATGTGTTTAAATACCATATTATTATTTTTCATAATCCTTACTAACTTGGTTACCTTTTTGTTTTTATTTCTTTTTTTTATCTTTTTTATTATTCCGCTCCGCAAAGGCTAGTTCGTGCATTCTGGCATCATCAACCTAGGCCGGTCATCACTCAAGTCCAAGAATTAAGATGATTGACATTAGGCCGGTCATCACTCAAGTCCAAGAATTACAAGTCATCGTGCATGACCTCCTTGCTGAAGGTATGGCCTGAGTCAATAATTTTATTAATAATATTAATAGTGTTATTAATTATAAATTGTTTATTGAAGGTATGGTCATAAATGAGGCGTTTCAAGTTGCTGCCTTCATTGAAAAGTTACCTCCTTTATGAAGGGTGAATATAGGATCAAAAACAGTTTATTGTGTATTTATTGGATATGTAACCAATAGCAACGCATATCATTTTCTGGTTCATAAATCAGAAAATCCCGAGATCCACGTTAATACGGTAATAGAATCAGATAATGCTGAATTCTTTGAAACTATTTATCCGTATAAAAAGGAAAGTTAATTGTCCTACCAAAAGTCAAAACAACATCGGGAGGAAGCAACAGATGGTATGCCTAATGAGGAAGATCCGAGAAGAAGTAAACGTCAAATGACATCTACTTCATTCGGTCCAGATTTTCTGACTTTCCTGCTAGAAAATGAGCATCGAACCTTCAAGGAAGTAATGTCTTCCTCAGAAGCACAATATTGGAAAGAGGCTGTCAATAGTGAAATAAAATCCATATTGAGCAACCACACTTGGGAATTGGTTGATCTTCTTCCATCTAACAAAACTTTGGGTTCTAAATTGATTTTCAAGAAGAAAATGAAAGACGATGGTACTATTGACAAATACAAGGAAAGACTTGTTGTCAAAGAATTTAGACAGCGAGAAGGTCTTGACCATTTTGACACATACTCGACGGTAACAAGAATTACATCCATTCGGATGCTAATAGCGTTAGCCGCCTTGTATGGTGTAACGACCCAGTCGGTCGTTTTACGTATTAGGATTCCATCCCTTTTAATAAAACCTTCCATAGTGGCTAATTGTGCTTTATGAATTGGGGGAGCGAGTGGTTCGGGATTTGGGAATGGTTTGAGTGGTTTAGGAACACTTGGTTCCTTAAGGCTGGCCTAATTGGCCAAGTTTGACTTCGGTCAATATTTTTGATAAAACAACCTCGGAATTGAGTTATGATAGCTCCATTAGCTCCGTATGATGATTTTAGACTTGGGCGTATGTTCGGATTAGGTTTCTAATGACCCGGGGACGTTTCGGCGCCCAATATTGAAACAAGAAGTTCCTTAAGTCCATATTTTGCTTTAGGACGCGTTTTTGTGTTTTCGGGATCCGAACAGAATTCTGGGATCGGGAATAGTTCCTTATAGACATTTATGACTTGTTTGTAAAATTTGAAGTCATTCCGAATAGTATAGGCCCGTTCGGTGCGATGAGGTGAATTCTAGAATTTCTTAAATTCTTAATTTGATTCAAGGGGTTTTGGAGGGTGATTTTTTAATTTTGGCGATGTTATGAGTGATCCGTAGGCTCGAGCAAGTCCGGGTGTAGTTTGACGGGGGATCGGGTGGGCCCAGGTACCTCCCAGAGCCCGCGCGAGGCCAAAAACTAACAAAAAATCACTGCTGGTACACAACAGCTGGTGTGACCGCTGGTGCGGACTTGTGCCCGCTGGTGCGGACGTCCCTTTCGTAGGTGCGACCCCATCGCAGCCGCGACCAATCTTTCGCAGGAGCGAAATCGCTGGTGCGGCTCACGACTCCGCAGGTGCAAGCTTAGGGTCCCAGGCCCTTTTCCGCAGGGGCGACCAATTTCTCGCGGGTACGAGACCGCACCTGTGGTCCCAAGGTCGCAGGTGCGGAACCCCTGTAGGCAGCCACATTTAAATGCCCATAATTACGGGTCTTCTTCATTTTTCAACCATCTCACCTTCATTAGAGAGTCCTAGGAGCTTCAAGAACATGCTCTTGACCCAAATTCGGTAGAGGTAAGTAATTCCTTTCATTTATCTAGTTCCATGCATGAATTAACAAGGTAAATCAACTACTAATTCTTGGAAAAACCTAGGTTTTGGGTTGTAAATGGGATTTTTAGAAAATTAGTGAATTACCCCTTTTGAGCCATTGAATTCTTAAATAAATTATATAATTTCGCTCTTTAGGCTTCGGGTAAGCTATTCCTCCAAGAATTTTCGAAATCCGAATGCGTGGGTCCGGGGTCAAAATTTCAAGAAACGTCAAGGATGTTAAATTTTAGGAATTCTTGCTAATTCTTCTTCTTGAACCTTCTATTGATTCAATTACATCATGTCTGGCTAGTTGTGGGCCGTCATGAGTAGTTTCGAAATTTCGAGCGCATCTTTTGATCTGATCCCTAGTCCGAGGAGTGCTTTTATAGAGGTGAGTCCCCTTTCTAACCCCTCGAGAGGGAAATTGTCCCTCTAGGTAACCTTGATTGCTATGTGATCTTGTTTGGGGGCTACGTAGGCACCAAGTGACGAGAGTCCGTACGTAGTGCCTATTACTGCTTCATTCGGGTAGTTAGGACACAGCATGTTCATTGTTTTTCCCTGTTGTAACCTAAATATGACTTGTATTCTTGTATGATTGGTATTTTTGTCTTTGAACGTTGTGATACTTGGCTTGATTTAAGTGTGATAAGAATAATCACAGGATGTGATCAGATCGTACGCCACGGCAGAGTGATGATTGACTATATTGTGGGATCGGGTCGTATGCCACGACAGAGTGATGATTGATTATATTGTGGTATCGGGTCGTACGCTACGACAGAGTGATGAGAGAGTATATTATGGGAGCGAGCCATACTCCACGGCGAGATTTAGACAGCAGGATGGGATCGGGCCGTACGCCACGGCGAGGCTTACAGGATGGGATCGGGCCGTACGCCACGGCGGATACCAACATTTGGTGGATTTTGGATTGTTATTTGATGTCTAATATCAATGTACTTGGTAATTTGTCTTACATGCCTACTGTTTTCCTCACATCTTGCTTACTTTATTACTGTTGGACCTTAGTTAGTATCGAGTCGACTTCTCATCACTATTTCTTCTAGATTAGGCGGGATAGTCACTGGGTACATATTTATGTATGTACTCATGCTGCACTTTCTTTTCTTTTGTACTTGGCTGTACAGGTTCGGAGGTTGGTACGTCTAATCTTCAGTCCGGTGCTAGATATTGACCGGGGTTGGTGATACTTCGCGGTGAGCTGCTTTTCTGGCGATTCCTGGCAGCACCTTGGAGTTTCCTTTTGTTATTTTCCCCGTCTATTTCATTTAGAAAATGGGATTGTATATACTTATGTATTCTGGTGTATTCTGATAGTTACCCGCGACACTCGTGACACTAGTTCCTGGCACACACGTGCGTAGATTTTGGGCTTTGGGTTGCATTTTCATACATATGCTTATCTTTTGACTCACATATCAGATGTCTTATTTTCATGTCACTGGCTAATATCATGTAAATAAATGCTTAAAACTGGTAAAAGTTGGATTAATTAATTACATGGGAAGGGTGACACTTAGTAGAACTTATGTTGGCTTGCCTAACCCTGTTGTTGGGCGCCATCACGACCCGTGTGGGAAATTGGGTCATGACAACGTGGTATCAGAGCGCAATCTAGGTTCACGTAAGTCTCACGAGTCCCGGGCGAATCCAGTAGAGTCTTGCGGATCGATATGGAGACGTCTGTACTTATCTTCAGGAGGCTACAGGGTGTTAGAAAACCTCTACTTGTTCTTACTCTATCGTGCAGTCTATGATTTACTAAATTCATGATTCTATTCCCTTACAGATGGTGAGGATGCGTGCATCTCATGTGCCTGATCCGGGAGAGGGTGTCGCCCCCGCCGCTCGAGGCTGTGGTAGGGGAAGGGTAGAGCACCTGCCCGTGGTAGGGAACGAGGGCGTCCCAGAGCTATACCGATCCCGCCACCAGAGGAACCTATATTACAGGAGCAGGATGAGGTGCCCCCAGCAGATCCGGCACCCGTGGACTTTATGACAGCGCCGGTCTTTCAGGAAGCCATGGGCCGTATGATGAGGTTCATGGACACCATGTCCTAGGCTGGTTTATTTCCAGCAGACCCTGTCACTTCATAGGCGGGAGGGGGAGCCCAGACCCCTACTGCCCAGGATGCAGGTCCGAAAGCAGCATTACATCCCACCCCGGATACACTGCCCGCGGATGGTGCCCATCCTGCAGCAGCATCACCTAAGCCCAGACTAGTTGTGGGTGGTGACCAGCATAAGATGTTAGACAGATGGACCCGCTTACGCCCTCCAGTCTTCAGGGGTGAGCGGAGGGAGGATGCCCAGGATTTCATTGATAGGTGCAGGGATAGACTGTATAACATGGGGATCCTAGCGCCCCATGGGGTGGATTTTACTGCATTCCAGTTATAGGGCAGAGCTCGCAAGTGGTGGCAGTCTTATATTCTCAGCAGGCCAGCCGATTCTCCTACTATCACTTAGGAGCAGTTCACGCAGATGTTCTTGGACAGATATATTTGACCCTTTGAGAGAGAAGAGTTGAGGGGTCAGTTTGAGCGGTTGGAGCAGGGGCAGATGTCGGTGACGGATTACAAGGCCAGATTTTCAGAGCTGTCACACCATGCTCTTATGATATTACCCACCGTTGCTGAGAGAGTTCAAAGGTTTATAGCAGGGCTGCATCCAGGTATTAGGTCCACCATGGCTCGAAAGGTGGAGATGGGTACCCCGTATCAGCTTGTGGTCAAGATAGCTCGACGTATTGAGGGATATCGGATGAGGAGCAGGGAGCAGGGTCAGCAAGACAAGAGGGCCAGATTTGAAGGTGAATTTAGAGGTTCTTCAGCTAGGGACAGGGGTCAGTTCGGAGGATGTAGGCCCAGCAGGCCTCCGTATGTGGCACCTCCACCACCTCCCCGAGGTGTCCCAGTTAGGCCCTAGTTTAGTGCCATGCCAAAACGCCCCTATTGGCCCCCCAGCTATTCAGGTTTCTCCCATTGGTTGTCCCAGTCATCAGGGGTCTTTCGATCCTTATTTTAGTGCTATGCCTGAGGGCTCTCGTCGCCCTTCGACCATCCCAGATTCATCTTCAATGCAGCGAGTTGTAGTGCCAGGGGGTTGTATCGAGTATGGGAACCTGGGCCACACATTGAGGTATTGTCCCATGTACCGGGGCAAGGCCGTGCAGCAGAGTCACCAGCCCGCGGTTTCAGCACCAGCAGTTCGACTGCCTAGAGGTGGGGGTCAAGTTGGCAGGGGCCGTCCCATGGGGGAGGCCACTCCGGAGGGGGTCAGTCAACTCCAGCTCGTCCTGGGGGAGCTTAGCTTTCAGGTGCTCTAGCCAGGTTTCATGCCTTTCCGACCAGATCAGATGCAGTGGCCTCAGACGCCGTGATCACAAGTATTATCTCAGTATGTGGTAGAGAGGCTTCAATATTATTTTATCCGGGATCCACTTATTTATATGTTTCATCCTTATTTTCTCCTTTTCTGGATGTTTCTCGATAGTCTTTGGGATCTCCTATATATGTGTCCACTCCTGTGGGCGACTCTGTGGTGGTATACCGGGTGTATCAGTCTTGTGTGATCACCTTCTGTGGGTTTGAGACCAGAGCCAACCTTTTATTTCTCGACATAGTTGATTTTGAGGTTATCCTGGGCATGGATTGGCTATCACCTTATCATGTCGTGCTCGATTGCCATGCCAAGACAGTTACTTTGGCCATGCTTGAGTCTCCTAGGCTGGAATGGAGGGGTTCTTCAGTTAGCACATCCAGCCGGGTTATTTCGTTCTTGAAGGCTCGACATATGGTCGAGAAGGGTTGTATAGCCTATTTGGCTTATGTGCGGGACACCACCGCCGAGTCTCCGACGATTGATTATGTGCCAGTTGTTCGAGAGTATGCTGATGTATTTCCTTCGGATCTTCCGGGCATGCCTCCGGCTCGTGATGTTGACTTCTGCATTGATTTAGCCCCAGATACTCAGCCTCTGTATATCCCTCTGTATCGTATGGATCCGAAAGAGTTGAAGGAGCAGCTTGAGGAGTTGTTAACTAAGGGGTTCATCAGACCGAGTGTGTCGTCGTGGGGTGCTCCACTTCAATTTGTGAAGAAGAAGGATGGGTCTATACGGATGTGTATTGATTACTGCCAGTTGAACAAGGTTACCATTAAGAACAAGTATCCCTTGCCTCGCATTGATGATTTGTTTGACCATTTGCAGGTGCTCGTGCGTTTTCTAAGGTTGACTTGAGATCAGGGTATCATCAGTTGAAGATTCGGGCTTCAGATGTTCCGCAGACTACTTTTTGTATGAGGTATGGCCATTATGAGTTCCTGGTGATGTCCTTTGGTCTGACCAACGCCCCAACACCATTTATGGACTTGATGAATAGGGTGTTCAGGACGTATATTGATTCCTTCGTCATTGTCTTCATTGATGACATTTTGATTTACTCCCGTAGTTTGGAGGAGCACGAGCAGCATTTGAGAGTCGTGCTCCAGACCTTGCGAGAGCAGAAGCTATATGCTAAATTCTCCAAGTGTGAGTTTTGGTTGGATTCCGTTGCATTGTTGGGGCATGTGGTATCCGGAGAGGGTATCAAGGTTGATCCTCAGAAGATCGAGGCAGTTCAGAGTTAGTCGCGTCCTACTTCAGCCACTGAGATCAGGAGTTTTTTGGGCCTAGCATGTTATATCGCCGATTCGTGGAGGGTTTCTCTTCTATTGCAGCTCCATTGACCAGATTGACTCAGAAGAATGTCCCGTTTCGATGGTCTGACGTGTGAGGCGAGCTTTCAGAAGCTCAAGACAGCATTGACCTCACCGCCAGTTCTAGTATTGCCATCTGGTTCTGGGAGGTACACGGTATATTGTGACGCTTCACGCGTTTTCTTGGGGTGCGTGTTGATGCATGAGGGGAGAGTTATTGCTTATGCTTCACGCCAGCTGAAGGTTCATGAGAAGAACTAACTTGTGCACGATTTGGAGTTGGCAGCAATTGTTCATGCTCTTAAGATCTGGAGGCACTATTTGTATGGGGTGTCCTGTGAGGTATACACCAACCACCGCAGCTTGTAACAGTTATTTAGAGAGAAGGATCTTAATTTGAGGCAGCGCAGATGGCTTGAGTTGCTGAAGGATTATGATAGCACCATTCTTTATCACCCGGGCAAGGCTAATGTAGTGGCGGATGCGTTGAGCCGGAAGGCTGAGAGTATGGGTAGCTTGGCTTATATTGCAGCGGAGGAGAGACCTCTAGACTTGGACATTCAGTCCTTGTCCAATTGCTTGGTGTGATTAGATCTTTCAAAGTCTCGTCGAGTATTGGCACATGTGGTTGCTCAGTCTTCGTTATTGGGGGAGATGAAGGCCCGACAGTTCTATGATCCGTGTTTGGTAGAGCTTTGGGAAACAGTGGTTCAGGGTAGGGCCAAGGAGGTTACTATTTGTGAGGATGGTGTTCTGAGACTTCAGGGCCGCTTATGTGTTCCTAATGTTGATGGCCTGAGGGAGAGGATTCTAGAGGAGGCGCACAGTTCTCGATATTCCATTCACCCTGGTGCTGCGAAGATGTATCGTGATTTGAAGCAGCATTTCTGGTGGAGGTGAATGAAGAAGGACATTGTAGAGTATGTGACTAGGTGCCTCAATTGTCAGCAAGTTAAGTATGAGCACCAGAGGCCAGGAGGCCTACTTCAGCAGATGCCCATTCCTGAGTGCAAATGAGGCGCATTGCTATGGACTTCGTGGTGGGATTGCCTTGGACTTCGCGGAAGGTAGGGTTTGGGTCATTGTGGATAGATTGACCAAATCGACGCATTTCATAGTGAGATGGGCACCCAGATAGACCTCAGCACAGCATTTCATCCCCAGACTGACGGTCAGTCAGAGCGTACAGTTCAGATATTGGAGGACATGCTCAGGGCATGTGTGATTGATTTCAGGGGTCAGTGGGACCAGTTCTTGCCTTTGGCCGACTTTTCTTACAATAATAGTTATCAGTCCAGCATTGAGATGGCACCATTTGAGGCGTTGTATGGTCGGTGATGTCGTTCCCCTATCGGGTGGTTTGAGCCCGGAGAGGAGGTTATATGGCACCGACCTGGTGAGGGATGCCTTGGAGAGAGTGAAGTTGATTCAGGAGAGACTCCGTACAGCACAGTCCAGATAGAAGAGTTACGCGGATCAGAGGGCGCGTGACGTATCATTCATAGAGGGAGATAGAGTCCTGTTGAAAGTTTCACCTATGAAGGGTATTATGAGGTTTGGGAAGAAGGTCAAGTTGAGCCCAAGGTTTATAGGTCCATTCAAGGTGTTGAGGCGAGTTTGGAAGGTTGCTTATGAGCTGGCCTTGCCTCACAGCTTATCAGGAGTTCACCCAGTTTTTCATGTATCCATGCTCCGGAGGTACCACGCCGACTTCTCTCATGTGGTCGATTTCAGCACTATTCAGTTGGATGAGAGGTTGGGCTCCGAGGAGGAGCCAGTTGCTATTGTTGATAGACAGGACCGCCAGTTGAGGTCCAAGAGAGTTTATGCCGTAAAGGTCCAGTGGAGGGGCCAGCCAGTTGAGGAGGCAACCTGGGAGTCCGAGGAGTACATGCGGAGGAGATATCCACACTTATTCAGCCCTTCAGGTATGATTCTAGACCCGTTCGAGGACAAACATTTGTTTAAGAGGTGGAGAATGTAATGACCCAGCCGGTCATTTTGATTATTAGGATTCCGTCCCTTTAAATAAAACCTTCCATAGCGGCTATTCGTGCTTTATGACTTGCGGGAGCGAGTGGTTCGGGATTTGGGAATGGTTTGAGTGGTTTAGGAACACTATGTTCCTTAAGGTTGGCCTATTTGGCTAAATTTGACTTCGGTCAATATTTTTGAGCAAACGACCTCGGAATCGAGTTCTGATAGCTCCATTAGCTCCGTATGATGATTTCGGACTTGGGCGTATGTTCGTATTGGGTTTCTGACGACCCGGGGGCATTTCGACGCCCAATATTGAAACAAGAAGTTCCTTAAGTCCATATTTTGGTTTAGGAAGCCTTTTTGTGTTTTCAAGGTCCGAACGGAATTTCGGGACCTGGAATAGTTCCGTATAGTAATTTATGACTTGTCTGTAAAATTTGAAGTCATTCCGAGTAGTATAGGCCCGTTCGGCGCGATGAGGGGAATTCTAGAATTTCTTAAATTCTTAATTTTATTCAAGGGGTTTTGGAGGGTGATTTTTGAGTTTTGGCGATGTTATGAGTGATTCGTAGGCTCGAGTAAGTCCGTATAATGATTTGGGACTTGTGGGTATAGTTTGACAGGGGCTCGGGTGGGCCCAGGTGCCTCCCAGAGCCCGCGCGAGGCCATAAAACAACAAAAAATCACTGCTGGTGCACAGCAGCTGGTGTGACCGCTGGTGTGGACTTGTACCCGCTGGTGCGGACGTCCCCTTCACAGGTGCGACCCCATCACAGGCGCGACCAATATTCCGCAGGAGCGAAACCGCTGGTGCGGCTTACGATTCCGCAGGTGCGAGCCCAGGGTCCCAGGCCCTTTTTCCGCAGGGGCGACCAATTTCTCGCGGGTGCGAGACCGCACCTGCGGTCCCAATGTCGCAGGTGCGGAACCCCTGTAGGCAGCCTCATTTAAATGCCCATAATTACGGGTCTTCTTCATTTTTCAACCATCTCACCTCCATTAGAGAGTCCTAGGAGCTTCAAGAACCTACTCTTGACCCAAATTCGGTAGAGGTAAGTAATTCCTTTCATTTATCTAGTTCCATGCATGAATTAACAAGGTAAATCAACTACTAATTCTTGGAAAAACCTAGGTTTTGGGTTGTGAATGGTATTTTTTGAAAATTAGTGAATTACCCCTTTTGAGCCATTGAATTCTTAAATAAATTATATAATTTCGCTCCTTAGGCTTCGGGTAAGCTATTCCTCCAAGAATTTTCGAAATCCGAACGCGTGGGCCCGGGGTCAAAATTTCAAGAATCGTGAAGGATGTTAAATTTTAGGAGTTCTTGCTAATTCTTCTTCTTGAACCTTAAATTGATTCAATTACATCATGTTTGGCTAGTTTTGGGCAGTCAGGAGTAGTTTCGGAGTTTCGGGCGCATCTTTTGATCCGGTCCTTGGTCCGAGGGGTGCTTTTATCGAGGTGAGTCCCCTTTCTAACCTCATGAGAGGGAAATTGTCCCTCTAGGTGACCTTGATTTCCATGTGATCTTGTTTGGGGGCTACGTACGCACCAATTGAAGAGAGTCCTTATGTAGTGGCTATTACTGCTTCGTCCGGGTAGTTAGGACACAGCATGTTCATTGTTTTCCCTGTTGTAGCCTAAATATGACTTGTATTCTTGTATGATTGGTATTGTTGTCTTTGAAAGTTGTGATACTTGGCTTGATTTAAGTGTGATAAGAATAATCACAGGATGGGATCGGGTCGTACGCCACAGCAGAGTGATGATTGACTATATTGTGGGATCGGGTCATACGTCAAGGCAGAGTGATGATCGATTATATTATGGGATTGGGCCGTACGCCACGGCAGAGTGATGAGAGAGTATATTATGGGAGCGGGCCGTACGCCACGGTGAGATTTAGACTACAGGATGGGATCGGGCCGTACGCCACATCGAGGATTATAGGATGGGATCGGGCCATACGCCACGGCGGATACCAACATTTGGTGGATTTTGGATTTTTATTTGATGTCTAATATCGATGTACTTGGTTATTTGTCTTACATGGCTACTGTTTTCCTCACATGTTGCTTACTTTATTACTGTTGGACCTTAGTAAGTATCGAGTCGACTTCTCGTCACTACTTCTTCGAGATTAGGCGGGATAGTCACTGGGTACATATTTATGTATGTACTCATGCTGCACTTTCTTTTCTTCTGTACTTGACTGTACAGGTTCGGAGGTTGGTACGTCTAATCATCAGTCTGGTGCTAGATATTGACCGGGGTTGGTGATACTTCACGGTGAGCTGCTTTTCTGGCGATTCCTGGCAGCACCTTAGAGTTTCCTTTTGTTATTTTCCCCATCAATTTCATTCAGACTATGGGATTGTATATATTTATGTATTCTGATAGTTGTCCGCGACACTCATGACACTAGTTCCTGGCACACACGTGCATACATTTTGGGATTTGGGTTGCATTTTCATACATATGCTTATCTTTTGAGTCACGTATCAGATGTCTTATTTTAATGTCACCGGCTAATATCATGTAAATAAATGCTTAAAACTGGTAAAAGTTGGATTAATTAATTACATGGGAAGGGTAACACTTAGTAGAATTTATGTTGGCTTGCCTAACCCTGTTGTTGGGCGCCATCACGACCCGTGTGGGAAATTGGGTCGTGACATATGGTCTTCAAATCCATCAAATGGATGTAAAAACAACCTTCTATATGATGATCTGGTGGAAGAAATTTACATGAACCAACCTGAAGGATTTGTTGTTCCAGGAAAAGAAAAGAAGGTGTGCCGACTTGTTAAGTCCCTTTACGGACTAAAACAAGCACCCAAGCAATGGCATGCGAAATTTGACCAAACAATGTTGTCAAATGGCTTTATGATTAATGAATGTGATAAATGTGTTTATATTAATAACGTTCCAAATCATATAGTTATTGTTTGCTTATATGTTGATGATATGCTGATAATGAGCAAAGACATTGCCGACATTCAAGCTACTAAGTGTATGCTTGCTAGTAAGTTTGATATGAAAGACTTAGGAGTTGCCGATGCAATTCTAGGAATTAAAATCCAGAGGACTCCTCAGGGTCTGGCTTTGTCTCAATCACATTACGTGAAAATGGTACTTGAAAAATTCAAACACTTGGAATTTAGAAGTGCAAGAACTCCAATTGACTTAAACCATTATCTTGTAAAGAATAAAGGTGAAAGTACGTCTCAATTGGATTATGCTCGTGTGTTGGGAAGCTTAATGTATATCATGAATTGTACACGTCCTGATATAGCTTGTGCAATAAGTAAACTTAGTCAATTCACAAGTAATCCCAACAAACATCACTGATTGGCAATGAAACGAGTTATGGGATATTTGGAATATACCCAAGACTACACCTTGCACTACAATAATTATCCTGCAGTTATCGAAGGATATAGTTATGCAAATTGGATAACCGTCTCAACAGAAACAAAGTCCACAAGTGGATATGTTTTTACTGTTGGCGGAGGAGCAGTATCTTGGAAGTCTTCCAAACAGACGTGCATCGCTCGCTCTACAATGTAATCAGAGTTTATAGCTTTGGATAAGGCCGGCGAAGAAGCTGAATGGCTTCGAAATTTCTTAGAAGACATTCCATTCTGGCCAAAACCTTTGGCTCCTATATGCATAAATTGTGATAGTAAGGCTGCAATAGGACGAGCAGGAAGCATTATGTATAACGGAAAGTATCGTCATATACGACGAAGACATAAAACCATTAGACAACTACTCTCTAGTGGAATTATCACTATTGATTATGTAAGATCAAAGGACAATGTGGCGGATCCGCTTACAAAGGCCTAACTAGAGAGGGAGTTGAGAAATCATCTAAGGGAATGGGACTATGGCCGAGGACAAGTCATCATGGCGGTAACACTACCTAGAATTTTGGATATTCCGAGATCTAGGTTCAAGGAGCTCAAACAAAGTTGTGATTGACCGGTTCAACATTGTCAAAGTAAAGTCTTCGGTCCCTTCTCGTGATGAAGACAATGTCCAGTAACAAGGATAGAACTTTACATGTTCTTTAATGATTACCTAAGTTTGATATGGTGTCAATCTAAAGGATTACATGTTTAGGAATTACCTATGTAAGTGTGAAGTGGAAGCCGCTTCAATGAGAATTATCTAAGGTTAATTCTCTACGCACTTATGAAACCAGGCGGTGTTCATGCCTGAAACGAACACAACAATGAGAACCAAAAGACAGTTAAGGGTTGGTTATGTGACATATGATTGTCTAGGTATACACTAAAGTTCGACGGTTCAAAGATATCAAATCTACTGATTGACCGAGTATATCCGACATATGTTCACTACGGAAAGTTCAAAGGAAAACCTACTTATCCAGATGCAATTAATCCTTACTTGCAAATCANCGGTCATTCCCATTCATGCGGGGGATTGTTGGACTTTAAAGCCATTGGGCTTTAAAGACAAGGAGTGTGAATTGGAAAATGGTGCGAAATAAAATAGAGAGAAATGAAAATTTGAATCAAGTGAGCTTTGTCATGAACTTTGTACCACATTGGTGAAAAACAACTACACTTGTGTGTATAAATATAGAACCACTTCTTAGAGCTCTTAAAAGGAGTTGAAGAGAATGAACCCTCGCGCCGTCGTCGCGCTTGGCTTCGGCTTCGGATTTGGATTTGGATTTGTCAAATGATCGGTAAGATTATTTTTGGACAAAAGTTATTTAATTAATTATTTAAGAATTAATTAAGTGCCAGTCAGTTCATTAACGAAATTAACTGGAATGTATTATCCAAAACGCTGAACGTCGCCTTTCCCTTCTGAACAAGCACCTCTTCCTGAACAGACATCACACTGCCTATAAATTCCGAGGCATGGCTTCCTTTTCACTTACTGAAAAATCCAGAATTTCCTTCTGAAAAATACTGCATTCTACTTCGCAGTCTCTCTCTCAAATTCGTAAGTGTGATTTTGCTCCGTTCTTTGAGTTCGTTGGTTATCCTGCAGTTTGTATTGCCACTGTTGTAGGAAGGTTTATTCCGTTTCATTCTGCAAGGATTTAATCCATTATCTTGGCAACTTGTGAGGGGGTTAAAATTCCTTAAGGACGCACAAGGAAATTGTGGACTCAGGATATTTCTTATCGTTTACAGATTTTCTGTTTCTTCTAACAGTTTTCTAATTTCTGTTTTAATACAATATCGACAACAGTGAACAACAAACACTAATAGATGGAAAATTCCAAAAAACAAACTTGAAATTATATTTGTAATTTGCTTTTCACCTTGTGCTAGACAAAGATCTCGGACGATATTGTAAAAGTTGACCTCTTTATATTGGACTAGAGCGTTCCTCGAATATATATATATATATATATATGTGAGTTTCGAGTCCGATAGCTAACTATTTACCATTTAAATTCATATGAAAATACGTATAGGGAACCCGGGAAGAAACATTAAAAATAATGATATAAATAAGATTAGCACTAATATAAGTAATAGTAAAAAAGTATAAAAATATCAACACTAGCTAATTTAATTAGAGAAGAAGAGATAGAATATTTTGAAAACAAGCCTCACTGCCCGTTTCTGAATTGGTGATAATAAAATAGAACATAGCCAATATATTTCATTCCCTTGCATTTCTCTTTTTTTTCCTTAAGAAAAAGGAAAGATAAAATACAAGTAATCTATTTCGCTCTCAAACAACTAATCTTTCATTTCTAGATGTATATTACCAAGACTCTTTCTTCGAATAAGGAGGTGGAGGATAACGATGAGCACCAAAGTAGAAACCATCTGCCTGAACTCGCCAATAACATTCATCTAAGTCTCCATTTACATTTCCACAATCTTTTTCAGCTATATGATTATTGAAAACTTCAAATGATTTGTCTTTGTTTTCCCACCAAAAGTGACAAAAATAAAGTGTACTCCCAATAAGCACCTTCCTACGAAAACTAAATGAAAACTCCTCGTTTGGATGAAGGACTTTATATCCTAAATCATCATCACCAGATTGACAATGAACAGTCAAAGGTTGAGTATTATTGGGAAGGTTACTTGTGATATAAACATTATATCTTGAGCTAATCCCAAAGCTTTTTGCAAGAATAAGGTTTAGTAGAAAGATTAGTGAGAGAAATAGGGTTTTGGTATTATAATTACTCATATTGCACCCTTGAAATGGTTTCTTTTGTTCTTTGATTTCTTTGACACCCTAAAGAGGTTCATGCTACATATATACAGTTCAGAAGAATTTGATAACTCTGACTGAGTTAAATTTTTTGTTAGTGTGGATAAATCATAATCTGATTTTTCTCCATACTTTTTTGGAAGAAGATATGGCCTTCATTAAAGTTTAATGCCGTTTTAAGAGAACATAAAGGAATATTCTTTTTGTTATGCCCTTTTACTTTTTAGTTGCTATTTTCTTTTTTGAAGTGAAAAAGGAAAAGCCTTTGTTATCTTATATGGATTGCGTCTGCGAGAGATCTAACATACATTCAAGGAAGGAAATACCGTTTGAGTAGGGTGTACAAACGGAACAGGTAACTGCATCAAATCGAAAGTCAAACCAACCCGATTAAAAAGTTTTATTAGGTTTGGTATTGAGTAACAAAATTCGAACCAAATCGATATATAAATATATAATTTTTATATATATTTTTAAGATTTTATATAGAATATAAATTTCTTTAAAAATGCTTTAAAATAATATAATATTTAATAGAGTATGAAGTGCTCCGTATTTATTAACCTTAAATAATGGCATGTACGATCACTTTCTTATCAAGTGTTACCAAAACCCATAAATCTCTTTGTTATTCCATATTCATATGTCAAGATCTATTAAATTTTTATATCTTTTTCGAATTTGAAGTGATTATTATTATTTAGGTTTATTATTATTTAGGTATCATATTGATTTTTAAGTTTAATTACTAAATTCGATTAACTTTAAAAGTGTAAATCAACAAAAAAATTATTGTCAAACGACTAAAAGGATAACTATCATGTATTACTAAGTAAATTATCGTATAAGAATATTTTAATAGATAATATGTTTGTTAATTTTTTAAATTTTTACTAAATATATATTTATTTATAAAAAAATTAACCAAGTAAGATTGAAACAATATTTAAGTAACAAATACGCGAAACAATCCAACAAAACCGACAAAACCGAACACATCCAAACCGATATAATTGATTTGGTTTGATTTTGATAAAAATCGAATCAACTCGATCCATGTACACCCCTACCGTTGAAGATGCTTTGTCACGTTTTGGAAAAGAGCTGGATTCTACAGAATATCAGGATGTTTTAGTTTTTTGAAAATCCTCCGACTTTTGTGTTACTGCATTTACAGAAGTTGGATGACCTCCATTGGCTGTGCAGAGGTCATCCAATTTGCTCATTCGCTGCGTTAGCCTTCTTTACAGGAAAAATTACAATGGAAGTGACCCAAATTCAGACTTGATTACAAATTGAGGCACATCGAGCTCTCTGACAAGCTAGAATACGGGCAGAAGCTATCAATCCGATTTCATAATTAGTTGATGAGGTTTAATAAAAAGGTTCTTTCTTATCATATTAGTCAACAATTTTGAATTCATTTATCAACCGATCTTTTCATCGATTTGAACTGACCAATGATCTTCTTAGTAGCTTTAATAGGTGCAATTGTTGTAACTCGTCAGTAAAAACGTTATATTAAAACATGGTAAGCTCTTGAGTGTAAGTTCAGTGTCGAGCCAAGAGAAGCGTGAAGGGACGTGAGGTTTGAATCGCATGTCATTTCCAAGAGAGGCAGTTTCAAGTACCTTGGGTCAGATATCCATGGGGGTGGGGAGATCGACGAGGATGTCACACACTGTATAGGGGTGCGGTGGATTAAATAGAGGTTAGCATCTGGAGTCCCGTGTGACAAGAAAGTGCCTCCGCTACTCAAAGGTAAGTTTTATAGAGTGGTGGTTAGGTCGGCCATGTTTTATGGGGCTGAGTGTTGCCCAGTTAAGAACTCACATACCCAGAAGATGAAAGTAGCAGAGAGGAGGATGTTGAGGTGGATGTGCGGGAACACTAGGATTGATAAGATTAGGAACGAAGATATTTGGGAGAAGGTGGGCGTGGCTCCTATTGATGACAAGATGCGGGAAGCGAGACTCAGATGGTTCGGGCATGTTCGAAGGAGGAGATTGGATTCCCAGTAAGGAGGTGCGAGCGGTTGGCGTTGGTGGGTACGATAAAGGTAGAGGGCAGTTGAGCATTAAGGTCGTGGGTTAGGAGGCAGTTGAGCATATTTAGTCTTCCAGTGTGAGGCTAGGCTGATAGGATTTAGTCTTAGACTTCTAGTGGGCAGTAATGTGTTTACACTACTCATCCATTTTCATAGTGTCAGGCATTATTTACTTGTCATTATTTATTCCTTTCATCTATTCACTGGTTCTTGTGCTATGTTATAATTTCCATGATGATACTGATATTTTTTCTTTTTTTATCTTTTCATCTTCTTGAGCCGAGGGTCTATCGGAAAAGAATATAAAATGTTATATATTTATATCATATAACGATCTGTTCAAATCATCATATGCATGTGAGATTGGATCTTCGACATATCAACTATATCTCTAACAAGTGAGGCAATAGCTTACCATGTTTTAATACAACAACAACAACAACGACCTAATATAGCCCCACAAGTGGGGTCTAGGGAGGGTAGCGTGTACGCAGACCTTACCTCTGCGTACACACTACCCTCCTTAGACCCCACTTGTGAGGCTATATTGGGTCGTTGTTGTTGTTGTTATTGTATTAAAACATGGTAAGCTATTGCCTCACTTGTTAGAGATATAGTTGATATGTCGAAGATCTAATCTCACATGCATATGACGATTTGAACATATCGTTATATGATATAAATATATAACATTTGATATTCTTTTATCATTGTTATCATTAATTGCTTGATTAATATGAAGGTCCTTCATTAAATTTTGAGACATGTCATTGTGATATAGATCATACTTATACGAGTAAAGCTTCTTATAATTCAATCTAAATTTATTCTTGATCATAGGATTAATTTGGACATTAGTGATCTAGTTAGATCAATATTTATGTGATCATCTTTATGATTAAAGATTAGTTGATCTTATTAGTTAAATCACATATATAGATAATGCATATAGAGATATGATCATTGATCTGATTGGATAATTTCTATGGGTTTGAATTACAATAAATTATCAATAGAATATTCTCTTGAAGAATGTGATGCAATTTACGAGTTATTTATTTCGTGTTGATACTAGAAACCTATGAACCTAGGGTGATAGTTGAAAGGATATTAGATATGATCGATACTTATAGAATTAGTGAGTTATAAAGATGAATCTGTCAACTCTTAGAAATGAGTTTAAGCTCCATGTTGTCATGAATTATAAACGACCAAATTAAGACCTTGGTAAGAGTAATTGAATGTAGTTTCTTAGGTCATTCAACAGTCGATTATATTTAACATTAAAACATAGTTGGTCGCTTATTAGGATTTGGGAGTTGAACTATATCCTAGGGTGATTCAAAGCTATAAGTCTTCCACTCCTTATTACAAGTATCCCACTCCTCGTGAAATGCATCGTTGAACGATACATTTGTACAATTTCCCATGATAGACCCTAACTTTTTGTTGGCTTTAGGAGCAAGGCACATCGATCAACTCAATAAGCCGTAATTTTCAGAACCGAGAAGATTGCGGGTGCCGCTATTTTATGCACATAATATATCTACTACTAGCTATAAAGACCGAAGAGTAAAGATGGTCGATTCGGTTAGTTTTGGTTAATTCGATTTAGGTATTTCACTCACAAAGCAAATTTAAATATATTCTAAAAATTTGCAAAAATAAAAAATAAAATTTTAAGAAAGAGCGCATCTAACTAAAATATTTGCTTAAAACATAACTTAATTAGTACTGTATATTCTTAGTTTGGCTAAAATAATTTACCTTTATTATTCTTGGGTTTATATTTCCATCTTAATTGTAGAGTTATTAAACAACTATTTTCAAAGCAAAACCTTTAACATTTAATCTATGATAATAAACTCAAAACAACTATTGATTAAGCCTGTTTATTTTTTTAAAAATCCAATAGAAAATATTGTTCAAATTATACTCCAATATATAAATAAATTTCGTGTTATTAAAAGAGAAAATATATGCTAAGTAAAATCAATTTAAGTCACTTAACAAACAAAGTTAAAGATGAAGTAAGGTATAATAATAGATAGAGAGGAATGTCTAAAGAAGTTTAAAAAACAAAGAAGAGAGATTAGCATATAAAAGGACGAAAATGAGGACAAGAAAACGAAGGGAAGAAAAAAAGGAAGAAGCGGTGGGGCCCTAGAGCTAAACTATGAATAAAGAAATCTTAATAAGTAAAATAAAAGGAAAAAACAAAGAAGACGCTATATCAAGATTCCAACTCGCATAAGTGAGGCAAATCAGGCCTTTAGAGTGAGCCGTAACGAAGTGGCACTCGAGTCTACTTTTTGATGTGTAAAGGATCTACATCCATGGTTGATGAAGATTCTAGAAGAAGAAGAAGAGATGAAGGAAGAAGCTCTGTTATTAGACAACTGAGAAGAAAAATGAGAATTGTGTACAGTGTAACTAATTGACTACTGTATTTATACTGTCTCTAACTAACAACTAAGTGTAGTTACAACTAATTACATTCAACTACTAAATAAGTGGGTCCCACTATACTCAACACTCTCCCTCAAGCTGAGGGATGAAATACATCTTTCATTCCCAGCTTGTCTAGTAGATACTCGTGTTGTGGCTTGCATAGACTCTTAGTTAACAGATCTGCTAGCTGCTGGGTTGTTCTGACATATTGAGTTTTGATCAGGCTTTGAACCAGTTTCTCTCTCACAAAATGACAATCAATGTCAATGTGTTCGGTTCTTTCATGAAAGATAGGGTGAGCTGCAATTTATATAGCAGCGTTACTGTCACAATGCAACTGTATAGGATGAACTATTTCAATTCCCAGCTTCTTAAAAAGTCTTGTTATCCACACCACCTTTGCTACAATAGATGCCATATTTTGAAATTCAGTTTCAGCAGAGCTCCTGGATACAGTTCCTTGTTTTTCTTTATTTCCATCATATCAGTAATTCACTAAATTTTACTACATAGCCTGTCACCGATCTCCTTGATTTTACAAAGGCCCCCCAATCAGAATCACAGTATGCGTACAGGGATTTGCTTGCTTTTGCAGACATAAACAGTCCAAGTCTAGGGGCCGTTTTATGTACCTCACTACTCTTTGAGCAACTTCCATGTGGGACACTTTAGGTGCATGCATATACTGACTTAACACTTGAACCACAAAGGTAATGTTTGGACTTGTCATGGTTAAGTATAACAACCTTCCAACTAGTCTCTGATAGCCTCCATTGTCTTCAAGTTCTCTATCTACTGTAGATCCAGCTTCTGTTATTTGCATGTCAAACTTAATGGATGTGAGATTTTGATTGAACTCCAGAGGTTTTGCTGCTGTCATTTCACCTGCTAGCCCTAGTTCAGAGACTAGTTCTAGAGCATCCTTCCTTTGGCATATAACACTTCCTTCCTGGGATCTAGAGAACTCAATCCCTAGAAAGTATTTTAATTCACCAAGATCTTTCATTTTGAACCTCTCCTGCAAATCCTTCTTGACTTGTTTAATCAGACTTAGACTGCTCCCAATAACCAGAAGATCATCTACATAGACAAGGATGACTATAATTTCTGAATCCATCTTCTGAGTAAACAATGAATAGTCATATTGACTTTGTGAAAATCCCATATCTATAAGAGCTTCAGTTAGTTTTAGATTCCACTGTCTAGGTGCCTATTTTAATCCATAGAGTGACTTATGAAATCTACACACATGCTGACACTCCCCCTGACTTGAAAACCCATTAGGAACATGCATATATACCACTTCAAGAAGATCTCCTTGGAGAAAAGCATTGTGAACATCCATTTGAAACACATACGATTCTGAAGCAGCAATCAATGCAACTGTTGCTCTCACAGTAACCATTTTTGCTACTGGAGAGAAAGTTTCTTTATATTCTAAACCTTCTTGTTGAATGTAACCTTTGACCACCAACCTGACCTTATACCTATCCACTTCACCATATGACTTGTATTTGAATTTAAACACCCACTTACAACCTATAGGAACTTTTCCATGAGGAAGAGAAATAATAGACCAAGTGTTGTTTTCTTCAAGAGCCTTGATTTCTGCTTTCATAGCTTCAACCCACTTGGGATCCCTACTGACTTCTAAGAAGGATCTAGGCTCTACAATAGCTGAAAATGCAGCAAGAGAAGATCTATAGGCAAAGGACAACTTATGATAGGCTACATAATTTGATATAAGATAGGCTCACTTAGCTGATGGAACCACATAATCAGCTAGCCACACAGGTAGTTTGGTAGTCATTGATGCTTTTCTGAGTGCTAAGGAAGGAAAAGAAGGTGCAGCAGTAGAAATATATGGAGAACTTGGTGAAGACAGAGTAGGCTGGACAAGATCTAAAGGAACTAAGATGGAAGAATAATAATAATAATAATAATAATAATAATAAGAAGAAGAAGAAGAAGAAGAAGAAGAAGAAGAAGAACGTTCAACTGCATCTGTAGAGTGTTGGCTAGGTGAGGTTGTAGGGAATTGGCTAGGTGAAGCTGCAGGATACTCAGCATCATTAAGATCAACAAGTGGCTAAGTAGATTGTTCTGGTAACTCTAAGACAGGAAATAGAGAAGAAGCACTAAAATCAATATTCTTAAAAAGAAACACTTCTTCTTTGAACATTGTGTCCCTGCTAACAAAGAACCTTTTTGAACACAAATCATAGAGAACATATCCCTTCTAAGTTGAGGAATACCCCATGTGTACAGCTAGAATTGAACTGGGACATAATTTATCTCCTTTTCTTCATTGTAGTTGCATAACATAGACTGACAAATACTTTCAAATGCTGTAATGAAGGAACCTTTTGAAACATCTTTTCAAAGGGAGATTTTCCTTGTAACAGTGCAGTAGGCAAACGATTGAGAAGATAGACTGATGTAGATACACATTCTCCCCAAAACTTGAGGGGTAGGAAGTCTTGGAACTTGAGTGATCTAGCCATGTCTAGCATAGACATGTGTTTTCTCTCAACGATCCCATTTTGTTGAGAGGTATATGTGCAAGATATTTGATGTACTATACCTTGAGTCTTTAACAATAGCTGCATTTGATCATTAAAGAACTCTGTGCCATTGTCTGTTCTTAGACATTTGAGTTTGTGGTCAAACTGTGTTGAGACCATTACTATAAAGCTTTTGATTACCTCAACTGTATTTGATTTAGAATGTAGTAAAAATAACCAGGTAAAGCTGGAGTAATCATCAGCTAAGGTCAGAGAATATCTCTTGCCATCATGTGTAGGCACCTTATATGCCCCCCAAACATCACCATGCACAATATCAAAAATATACTTAGAACAAGAAGAGCTAGTAGGGAAAGGTAATCTTGATTGCTTAGCTATAGGACACACAGTACAATGATGTTCCTTCAGTTGTATATTATGCAAAACACCTATAGATCTCAAAACATTTAAAGGAGCATGTACTATTCATTGATTCCACAAAGAGGATATATCACAAGTCTTATTATTTGCTAGATTACTACATTTATTGACGTCACCTGGAATGGTATGTACAACTGAATTGGAATGATTTCCTTGGTGATGGAGTATTTCTCTGTCTTCTGCCTTGAGAATGTATAGACCCCACTCTTCTTTACCAATCCCCAACAGCTTCCCACTTGAGAGATCCTAAAAGATGTAGAAATTAGGGTAAAATGATGCTAGACACTACAACTCCTAAGTGAGTTTGGACACTGAGAGGAGATTATATTTGGATTCTGGAATGTGAAGGATATTCTGAACCCTCTTATTTTTGAAGAATGAAAAAATACCAGTATGTAGTTGGTGGGTTTACTGTAAATGTGATTAGTGCATACGCTCCTCATATAGGCTTGGACCAGGAGGTCAAGAAGAAATTCTGGGAGGATTTGGACGACATGGTGCGTAGTATCCCACACACAGAGAAATTGTTCATTAGCGGAGATTTCAAAGATCATATTAGGGCTAGTGCTAAGGGTTATGATGATGTGCATGACGGGTACAATTTTGGGGATAGGAATGAGAGATGTAATTCACTGTTGGATTTTTCTAGAGCTTTTGATTTGATTATAGCTAACTCGAGTTTTCCGAAGAGGGAAGAGCACCTGGTCAGTTTCTGAAATTCAATGGGCAAGACTCAGATTGATTATCTTCTCTACAGGTAATGCGATAAAGGTTTGTGCACTGACTGAAATGTCATCCCAAGTGAGCACCTCACGACTCTACATAGGCTCCTAGTTATGGACCTAGAGATAAAGAGGAGTAGGAGGAAGAGGGTGGGGTGCAGGCAACCTAAAATCAAGTGGGGTAACTTGACCAAGGAAAAAGATCAGGATTTAGGGGAGAAGTTGTTGGCTATGAAGGCCTGGATGAGTATGGGGGACGCGTCTAGTATGTGGTTCACTACTGCGGATCACATTAGAGTACTGCTAGAGAGGTCTTAGGGGTCATGAAGGGCTCTCCTGGGGGTCAAAAAGGGGACTGGTGGTGGAATGGAGAGGTTCAAGGTAAAGTGGAAGCTAAGAAAGCTGCTTATTTGAAGCTAGTAGAGTAAAAATGAGGAGAAAAAAGAACTTATCGGGAGTGTTACAGAAAGGCAAAGAAAGAGGCAAAGTTAACAGTTATGATGGCTAAGAATGCGATTTTCTCATTTGTACTAGGAGCTCGAGGTCAAAGGCGGGGACAAGAGGTTGTACCGGTTGGCCAAGGTGAGGGAGAGGAAAGCCCGCGATTTAGACCAAGTAAAGTGCATCAAGGATGAGGATGGAAAAGTGTTGATGGACGAGGCACTCATTAGGAGAAGATGGCAGACATACTTCCATAAACTATTGAATGAGGAGGGAGATAAAAGCATTGTGCTGGGTGAGTTGGAGCACTCCGAGAGTCGGCAGGATTTTGGGTACATAGGCAGATTATGTTAGAGGAGGTGGAAGGGGCAATGCGTAAGATGTGCATGGGCAGAGCGATGGGGCTAGACGAAATCCTTGTGGAATTCTGGAAGAGCGCGGGGCGGGCAAGTTTGGAGTGGCTCACTGGGCTATTTAATGTTATTTTTAAGACAAAGAATATGCCTGAATAATGGAGGTGGAGTACGATGGTTCCGCTTTACAAGAACAAGGGTGATATCCAAAATTGCAACAATTATAGGGGTATCAAGTTGTTGAGTCACACTATGAATATTTGGGAGAGGGTGGCGGAGGCCAGGAAGAAGAGGTGCGTGTCTATTTTCGAGAATCAGTTTGGATTCATCCCGGGGAATTCGATTACAGAAGTGATTCATCTGGTAAGGGGATTAGTGGAGCAGTACAGGTAGAGGAAGAAGGATTTTCATATGATGTTTATTGATGTTGAGAAGGCATACGATAAAGTTACGAGGGAGGTCCTGTGGAGGTTTTTGGAGGTTAGCAGCGTTCTGGTACCGTACATTAGGGTGATTAAGGATATATATGATGATGCTAAGACTCATGTGAGGACTGTGGGTGGTGACTCAGAGCTTTTCTCTGCGGTGATGGGGTTGCACCAGGGATCGTGTCACGCCCCAAACTAGGGGAGGCATGACTGGCACTCGATACTGTATTCTATCGAGTTAG